>JARHVA010003932.1:1547500-1771648 GCA_037957365.1 Torreya grandis | reverse complement strand
TGGTTCAAATCCCACCTCAAGATGAATTTGATGGGTCTTATCTTTTTTATACCTACCAAGATACTTCATATCTTTAAAAAATTCAAACTAATGTGGGAGAAAATAACACAAATTTAATCAATAATCCATCTTATAATAACCCTCCCCCTAATACCAATTTGGTGAGTGCTCCCACCAACACCAACCCAACTATTAATACAGCTCAACTTCTTGCCCAATTTATCCAACAAATGAACATAATACAAAACTCCTAACACTGATAAAATGATGAAACTCATATATCATTTGATTAATATGGTTAATCAAATTCCAACTATACATCCTCAAGCTAATCCCAATTATATTCTTCCACCTCTTAGTGATGCCTTAGGCAATGTTATTCTTCAACCCATAATGAATAATAAGATGCTTCAAAATATTCAAAATTAGATTCTATCTCTCTTTATTGTATCCATTGATATTGGTAATATATCTCCAACTATCAATTATGATGGGACTAAATACCCAGCCTCATTTCTCAAACCTTTTGGCAATCTTTACAAGTAGTGGATCCAAACTAATACTTTTTTCACAACTAAAATCTTAGTCAAAAATTTAATTGGTGATGTATTAGAATGGTAAAACCTACTACCCAAACATTCCATTTGGTAACTTGAATATTTGATAAATCCTTTAGTTAAAGAGTTTTAAACATAATTGTCTTATCCACTTCATCAATGATAAGTAATCTCTTAGTGAATCAACTCATGACTTTATCTAAAAATGAAAATCATTGGCACATAAAGCTGACCATAACATGCCTAATGATAACTTTTGTAAACTCTTTGTAACTACTTTGACTCCTTCTCTTCAATATAAGGTTCAAACCTTTGTTCTATAAATACTTAATGATTCTCTTAATAAAGCTAAATTTCAAGACTTTCTCGTGAAGCAATTCAAACCTAACCTTAAATGTTTAAAAGGATCTTTTCAAACATCTACTAAAGCTATCACTATTAATACTCCAAAAACTAAACCTAGAGTTACCAAATCTAACATCCCTTAATCTTCTTGCACACCACTCTCTATGTAGAAAATCTAAAAATTTTAGCTATCCTAAAAATCCTCCTAAGTGGTATGACTGTAATCAATTTTATTGGTTCCATGCCAACATTGGTCGCTCCCATGAAACTTGTAGAGGGATCACCAAATTTGTTGTTTTTTATATGCTTTAGGATTCATTTAATCATGAATTCATTATCAAACTTTGTCATTAAGATTACACCACTACTTCTCAAAAATGATAGGTTTATAAAGCTTCTACCTTAAATAACCAAAAATCTTATCTAAATAGTCAACCAAATACAAAAGATGTTTGTGCCATTGATGTTGATTATTATAACAATTCTCAATATGTTAACACTACTAAGGTCAATTATCATCACAATTCATCTCACAAAGATCCCATTACCAAACCTAATAATCCATCCTTAGAATAACAACTTCTTAAGGATACTGTAACTACTAATATAGATTCATAAGCCCATGAGGAACCACTTCGTCCTTACAAACCTCCAACCACATCCATTCCTTCAAAATCTACCTTACCTCCTAAACCTGATGTTGGTTCTTCTTATAAATATCATTGGAAATTTATTTAATAACTTAACTCTATGCCTTATAAAATTCCACTCATATATTTGGTTCATACTTCCCCCTATCATAGCAAAATCCTTATGCAATAACTATAATAAATTGAAGATCCATCCTCTATTGATGAAGAACCACCTTCTCTTGAAACTCAACCTACCAAAGTTAATACCATTGAAACTATATACACATAATATTTTCAAATGTTTATAACTTACTGACACTTTGTATCTTGCAAGAATCCATTGACTCTCAATCTCTCTGAGTGCATGCCTTAAGGGGTGCATCAAGAAAGGGGTAGGAAAACCATTGGTGATTCATGATATTGTTTTCCCTTTTTAAAATTTCCATCTACATACTTGTCTCATAAAAAAATTTACCCTATTATTATTCTTTTGTATCTTACCCATTCTAGTCATTTGTCATACTTTATCCTTCTTTTTCTTTCCTTGACCCCTTTTCACTAGTTAACTAAATTAGGTTGACTAGGTTGACCCTGTACAATTTTCAAAATATGATTACTATATAGATTCAACTGGGTTGACCCTATACTATTTAGGGGTATTTTTCACTCTAACTTTTGTTATCCCTTTGACTAACCTAACTTAGGACCTAGTGAATTATCGCCTAAAAACATAAAGGGTCGACTAGGTAGACCTCATACAACCAACATTTTTGAAAGGATTTAGGCAATATTTACCTATATATACAAATTCATTTTCAACCATTTGATAAGGAATAAGTGAAGAAGAATAAGTGTGAATGAACATCTACTTATTGATCATTCTACTTGAGGAATAAATCTTAGGTTTCCATACTTTATTTGGAGATATGAATATTATCTTTTGGATAAGTCTTTTTGATGCATTGATAGGTTGTGTAGCCTAAAGATTATTTTATTTATTATCCTTACATACCATAACAATCTCTTACGAAGATCCTTGGCCAAGAGAGAGATCAAAACTTGGTAGATTAAACTTCAAAAGTAAGTATTCCTAACTTTATTTCTCATTTGTAAGAATAAATAGATAATTCAAATGTGTTTATCTTCCATGCATTAGGATTATGTATACATTGATTTGAGTATATGTATTCTATGCATGTTTAGCTTTATTTTTTTTAATAACCCCTACTTTGGTGTGCACTATATTAGATTTACTTTCTTATTATTAGAATAAAGTGAATAATAAAACCTAGGCTTATTTCATAATTGTGTTATAATTTAGGATTTGGAACCCTTCCTATCCATGGTATAATGTGACAAGTGATCCCCTAATCAAGTCTAGTACACCCCCATATTGGTCATCCTCCCACTTATTAAATGTATTCCCCATTAGAAGTGTAGGTATGCTCTATCTTTTTTGACCCAGGATTGATTTATAGACATAATGTATTTATGATTACATATATTATGGTGAACTTGATGTGAACTAACCCTTGTATGATTTATTCACTTTTATTTCATATATTAATCATACTAGATTGACTGTGTAAACCTAGTTATAACTTTTGTGTGTAGGCTCAATAGATAGTCACATCCATCTAACTCTATTTTCTTTATATAGGTTCTTTTTTAGGTACAATCAACTAGACCGACCCTATCGACCTAGTATATATTTTTATCTTTTCAAACATCTAATTTAGACTACTAGGTTGACCTAGTCAACCCTACACTTTTTCAAAATTCCTTTTTTGTAAACTAGGTCAACCTAGTTGACCCTATACATTCTAGACACTCAACAATAGGTCCTTGCATAGCTTGATCGACCTAGTCAACCTAGTTAGTAGGTTTTTCCAACATATATCAAGGTTATTAAGCAACAATCTTAATTTTTTTTCATCTTTAATCCACCAATATTATTTTCTATCTCTATATCTCTTTCTTTTTAGTCTTTCCTTTCACAATTTGTAGTCTATAAAATTACCCTTGCACAGTCAACTATATGGACCCTATCAACCTTGTTCTATGTTTTATGTGTTGTCTGTGTAACTAGGTTGCCTCTGTTGACCCTTTTCATTTTTATACCTTTATTTCATAGTACAAGATCAACCCAATTGATCCTATTTTTTATTATGTGCATACACTATCATTTAAAATGACACTGTACCATGTTTTCAAAGTTGGAATTAACCTTATATGCTAGTAATTAGCTCACACTATCATTTCTAGTTACTTGTATGCTTACAAAAGATCAAATAATCTAATTAGGTGGTTTTTAATAAATTTTTTAGTTCACTATTTTTGATTTTATGTACACATGACCAAATCAAAAAATCTATACAAGAACTTTAACATTTGACTACCCAAGGATAACCTACTTAGATTTCATCACCAAGGGGAAAGCCAACTTGATTTTTTGGTCAAGTATAAAGCATGGTTAATGGTATATTCTGGCTAAGCACCTATTACCGTTGTTACTATAGTGTACGAAGTGAGGGGGTAGGCCCCAATACCAATTATGTATCCTTACCACTACAGATCCATTTCATCCTAAAGTACCTAAAACTATCCTTTGATTGTTATCTATTTTATTTCATAAAACCAACTTCTCATCACATTTAAAATAATATTCTAATCATCTAATAAACATTTAGGTTGACCAATTAGTTAGCTCTTTACTTTTCAAGTTGATTGCTTGCTCTTTGCTCAATTGTATTTTGTATTGTAAAAACTTGCATTAGCTAACATTGGTGAAAGGTTTTGTGTTGTGTGCTTCAATTGGATTGGCTATTTTTGATCTAATCAGCTATTTTTTCCCTTTAATTCTTGTTTTTTATATTACTTATAAAAATTATCTTATTATAATTCATAATCTATTATAAGCTTCTTAATCTTCCCTATCCACTATACTAGGTCAATCGAGTTGACCCTGTACCTTTTACATTCCCTATTCACTATACTAGATCAACCTAGTAGACCTTGTACTATTTTCAGACCTTATTCATTCTTTTTATATCCTCTATTTCTATATTGGATCAATCTAGTCAACCCTATACTATTTGTAGACCCTATTTTTTATGCTTGATTGACTGACTCAACCTTGTATTATTTTTATCATTTCTTATTTATTTGCTTTCTCATCTCTCTTTCTTTCCCTTCATCATGGACATTTTACTTTATAACAACACTAAGTTGTAGTCAATATACATGATGAATTTTACCAATCCTTATAGGGTCTCCCATAGGCAAAGTAGGATTCATTTTTTGAATTCTAATAATGTTCATATTTCCACTTACATAATAAACTATGGGACCCCTCATAATTCCTCTTCACAACATCATCCTCCATTCTCATTATAAGACCAACTCAAATTAGAGTATATCCCCAAAATGTTCTTCTTTATCTCTAAATTTACTCAACATCAAGGAAAAGATCTTTCTACCATTTATAATCTTATGATTAGTGGTCAATTTGAAGAGACTCGTTCACCTCCTACATTCTTAACTAGATTCAAAGGTACCACTTTCCTTTGTTTTCATCCTCTTCCTTTTATTATAACCCTTTCTCATACCATGACCTCTTATTCTTTAACTTCTTCCACCTCTATGCCTAGTATATCAACTAACATGGTATGTTCTACATCTAGTGGGCCTCTCATAAGATCTACTATCCTTAATCCATCCACTAGTGCTTTGCTTATTACCTAAGGTAATCATGCTTCTAGTGATTCTTCTTATCAACCATTCACTAATTCATCTTTTTCTACATATGTAAATTTTTCCACTAGTACCTCACATTCCCATATCTCCTCTCAAACTCCTATCAAAACCAATAGTGGTACCCAAGCACTAATACCAACACTGATACCAATTTTAATGTTTATAACAATGATACGTAAAGACACCAACTCTTAATAAAAATACTCAATCAAATGAATACCTTTCAATCTCATAACACAAATCAAATGATGAGAATGTAAAACCACCTTCTTCATCTTCAATCTCATCCTCAACCAATGGCTCGGGGCACACACAACTAAAATTTTCCCCCTCCTCTTCGATATTCTCAATGTAATCTAATTCATCAACCTCATTTAATCAATAAAACCATTAAGCATCTCTAAAATTAACCTCTCACTACTCAAATTGCTAACATTGATATATGAGGTATAACCCCTACAATTTATTATAATGGATCAACCGATCCTACCATTCATCTTAAAACATTTGGAAATCTTTATAAGTAATGGGTCTAAATTAACACCTTTTATACCACCAAGATCTTATCCAAAACCTTTGTTGGTGATGCACTTGAATGGTACAACCAAATTATTAGACATTCCTTCTCATAACTAGAGGATTTAGTCAATGCTCTATTGAAATAATTCCAACTTGATGACCTTCCTAAAAATTACCTTAGCCATTTTATCAATGTTAAGCAACTTCCTAATGAATCTGATCATACTTTCATCAAATGATGGAAGTCTCTATCTCATAAAGTAGACCATAACGTTAATGATGATACTCTTTTAAAACCATTTTTAACTACTCTTGAACCTACCCTTCAATACAAATTTTGAATCTTTTCACCTAAAACCTTAGAAGAATCTTTAGACCAAGAAAAAAGGCAATACTTTCCTATGACTCAATTTGAACCATGTCAAATAGCTACTAAAGCACCTTTCCAATAATTTTCTCATAACAATGATTTATCCATCCCTCCTCAACATAAAAGTGGAGCATCCAATTCAACCAATTTTAAACCAACCCACCCTCCCTTGAATCTAGAACAACTTAAGAAGAGATTTCCATCCTCTAAACCCATAAGCCTTGATCCTTCCAAACCTCCTCCAAAATGGTACAATCTTGAGAGGTTTTTTGGTGGCATGCTACTATACGTCATTCTCATGAGTCTTATCATGATCTTCACCAATTTATTCTTTCTTCCTTGTTTGGTCCACATTTCAATCTTGATACTTTCACAAAACAACATTAACAAGACTATCTTAAAACTTCTCAAAGTCAATCTCATGAACCACAATCACATAAACATCAACTACTTAATGATCAATAACAATCATCCCATATCTACACCTCATCCACTAATTTTTTTCAAACCACAATTGATCCTTCTTCCTAAACCAATAAGGAAAGGATATCTAGCATGATCAACTTTAAACATATTGTGGCATCCATTGAGCCTCAACCTCTTAGGTCCCATAAACTAAAGGAGTACCTAGTTCAAATGCCTACTCTAAATCATATCATCCATGGTCCTCCTTTACCTCCTCATACCTCTCCTACACATCAAATGTCAAATTTAACCTCCTTAAAATATATCGAACCACCACATTTACCTATATATAAATGCACCTATCAACCAAATTGAAATCATTTTAATGGTTCAATGTTACCTCATTCTAACTCACATGTTGGGGCATTTTATGATGCCCATTCAAATGTCCCTTCAAACATTGGGTAATCTTGTGATTCCCATCCCTACATCCAATTACCCACTAGGGCATCTTGTTATGCCCACTCTTATTCTACAATGCATAATAACAAATAAATTCAACTTTAAGAAACCTTTCAAGACTTATAGACTTGCATTTCACATGGTCATCTTTGATTCAGATGTTAATACAGATTTTACTTCTTATTTTTGTCTCATGCTTCATTGTTTTTGTACACTTTTCTTCCCTTACTTTCATTTTATTACCATGATTATTTTCCTTTGGATTATTTGATTTTCTTACACATCACATTTGGCATTTTTTTTCATTTTGGCTCCTTATATATCTCTTTTGTTCTTTGTCTTTTTTTGTCACTCTTTGCCTTAGTAGCTTTATATTCATTTTTTCCCTTTATCTTACACAATGACTTTATTTTTGTACTATATCTTTCTCATATTGTCATTTATATTTGCATATTATTGTCTTTCTTTATCATTGATTTCTCTTTATTTCTTGAGTTTTTCTAAAAAAACTCCCTTCTTTTCTCTTCATGATTGTTTGCTTTCTTATCTCTAATTTTCATAGATAATTATCATTATGACTTGGTTGTACACACATTGCTCCCTTTAGTCATTGTCTTCTATTACCATGTGATTAGTTAGAAAATAATCCATCTCATTATATATTTCTTACACTGATCTACCTTTGGATATCCTTTTTCCATTCTTTCCTTTTCACAAACTAAGCATATACATGGTTGAGACTTGATATCACATGTTGGTTCATTGTTAAGCCTAAGTTCCTAATAAATCTTTGTCTTTGGTCCATTAACTTCCTTTATACTTATCCTAAAGTTCATTTATGTGTATCACTACATTTATCATGATTGGTCATTCCAATTTTGTATGGAGGAAGAATATTAAAAAAGCCATAAAATGTTAAAAGCCAAATCATTGAAATAAAAGACAATGATATCAAAAGGCAATATTATTCAAAATATTATTAAAAGTCAAATCAAACTAAAATATGTGATTCAAATCACATATCCTTCTTATAATAAAATATTAAACTCTACATTTGGCCTCACAATAGATCCAAGGTCCTTTGGGGTACGGTAGGCTAGTAGATTAGAAGAGGAGAATAAAAAAATATCTTAGTGCTACCTACTTTCTCATGCAAGTGCCCAATATCCACAGTACACTAATGATTTTGTAAGGGGTCTTGAGGAATGAATAACATGTCATGGGAAGGTAGGTCCATTTTACTTTTCCTTGTACCAATCTTCCTTCATGAGTTAATTTTAGTAGCATGCTTATTTGCTTACAATGTTATGTGACTATAGTGAATAGGTTTCTTTTGTACATTTATGGTCACTATTAACTTAGTGTCTTTTCATGTCATTAGTATGACTCTTTCCTCCTAAGGTCTTAATATAATATGCCTAAGTATTACTTTTTATAATCCTTTTTTGATTCCCTTTATCCCTTATATTTCCTCTTGAGAAATATTATTTTATCTACTGATCACTCCCCTTGGGATTTCATTTGTGAGTTGCTTAGTAACATCATAGATAGGACGTGGTATTCCTCACAAATTACCACTTTTTTCCTTCTTATTACCCACATCCTTTTATTTACATGATTTTTCCTATTTATTCCACCCTAGTGGTGTTCTCTTCATGAGTTGTTTCATAAGACCATGGATAGGACCTGACATTTCTCACAAAATTTTCTAATATCCAAGTCACCATAATAATTATGTGTGTCAAATATAAGACAATATGTTATTTATTATGAGGTTACACATCATAGACATGCTTCCTAGCTCTATTTAGTATGTTTTATGCTTCTCTCATTTGTTTCTCTTTTTTTATCTTCTTATTTTATAAGTGCATGTAAGAATATAACCATTTCATAAAAAAAATCATACTTCCCAGGTTGAATTAGTGTGATGAATTTAGGACAAAGTTTTTTCCATTTTTTTTTGTTTTAAATTCTTTCCAACATGATTTCTTGTGTTTTCCAATCATTGGTCATTTATTTCCTATCATGTGTCATTTATTTACCAATAATTTTGTCCTTTATTTGCCATCCTTTTATCATTTATTTGCCTTCAATATTATAAACCTTGCTTTACCAATCCTAATTTTCTAATTTTTATAAAATATCTATCCCTACTAACTATGATATGCTTATCTTCCCAAAAAAATGAATTTAGGCTACTTTTGCACTAACTTCTATAGGTTCACCTAGTGTTTTTCACATTAGATGCCTTCACATTTTTGTAGTCTACTTATTTGTCTATGGCACTAAGGTAATTAAATGTATGTATTTTTCAATTTTTCACTTTCCTTTATCTTATTTATTATTTACTACACTTTACTAAGCATCAACATTGTGTGTTATCATGTTCTATTCTTGAAGCACCATCCTGTGTTTCATTTATGTGACACGTGATGAGCTTCAAGTGGGTCATATATATACACATAATATTTTAAAAATTGTATTGCTTACTAGAACTTTGTATCTTATAGGAACCCATCAAATCTTAATCTCTCTAAGGGCACACCTTAAGGGGTGCATTGGGAAAGGGGTGGGAAGACCATTAGTGCTTCATAAGATTGTTTTCCCTTTCACCACTTGACATCTACACACTTATCTCATAAAACCATTTATCCTAAGATTATTCTTATCTATCTTACCCATTTCAATTATTTTTCATACTTTATCCTCATTTTTATTTCCTTGACCCCCTTTCACCAATTGATTGTACTAAGTTGTACATTTTTTAGCCTCTGATTACTATATAGGGTTCACTGGGTTGACCCTATACTATTTAGGGATATTTTTCATTTAGAGTTTTATTATCCCTTCAGCCAACCTATCTTAAGACCAAGTGAGTTATCCCCAAAAAACATATAGGGTTGACTAGGTTGACGCCATATATTAAATTTTTTTAGAAGGATTTAGGGAAAGATCCACCTATATATATATATATATATATATATATATATATATATATATATATATATATATATATATATATATATATATATAAATTCATTTCTAACCATTTGATAAGGAAGAAGTAAAAAATAATAAGTGCAAATAAACATCTATGTATTGACCATTCTACTTAAGGAATAAAGCTTAGGGTTCCATACTTTCTTTGGAGATATAGATCTTATCTTGTGGAGAAGTATTTTGGATGTATTGATAGGTTTTATAGTCTAGAGCTGATTTGTATTTGTTATCCTTACATACCATAATAATATCTTGAAAAAGCACCTTGTCCAAGGGTGAGATTGAGCCTTGGTGGGTTCATCTTCAAAGGTAAGTATTCCTAACTTTATTTCTCCTTTGTAAGAGTAGATAGATAATGTAGTTGTGCTTCTCTTCCATGCATTAGGATTCTCTATACATTGATGTGAGTATATGTCTTATATGCATGTTTAGTTTATTTTGTTTTGTTTCTAACACTCACTTTATGTCTCAAGATTTTGTGTGTACTAGATTAGAATTACTTTCTTGTTATTATAATAGAGTGAATATTAAAACCTATGACTCTTTTAGGATTGTTGTATGATTATTCTAGACTATAGGCTTTAAAACCCTTCTGAGCATGGTATTTGTGACAAGTGATCCCCTAATTGAGTCTAATGGATCCCCATGTTGGTCATGCTCTATGTAAGTATGCTCTATCTTCTCTGATCTAGGATTGATTTATAGACATGACCTATTTTTTATTACATACAAAAACTATGTGTCTCTATTCCAAGACTTCTATTGAATTTTTTAAAGAGGACATGATCAAAGATTAAATTCTTTTTCATGTTGATGATCAACCAATATTTATTAAAATACCCATTAATAATATCCTTATCCATAAATTTCTAGTTGATGAAGGCTCTGGTATTAATGTGACATCTTTATGGCTTATCTAACAACTTGGTTATAATAAGGATCATCTCAAGTAAACCCATCTTACTTGTCATGGTTTTAATAAGACTAATCAAAAGCCACTTGGTTTCATTTGGATTACATTAACCATTGGACCTAAGACCATTCAAACTAATATTGTTTTCCTTTATTACCCTTATCTTATAATATACTCTTTGGTTACCCATGGACTCATCGAATGAGGGATATTGCTTCTTCTTATAGCCAATACATTAAATTCTTACATAATGGAAAATAGTATAAGTATGAAGCTGAACCCAACCCATGGAGTATTCAAATTCCTAATCCCAAATCTTAGTATCATATTCCTACCATTCCTAAGATCAATAGTGATCCTTTACCCGATTTCATCAACATCAATCATGATTTACAAGTCACTCTTACTAATTCTGATGATGAACCTAGAGACTTGCAACATATTTGTAATACTACCAAGTTACATAAGCCACTTGGTTTCATTTGGCTTAAATTAACCATTAGACCTAAGACCATTCAAACTAATATTATGGTCCTTAATTTACCCTTATCTTATAATATACTCCTTGGTCACCCATGGACTCATCGAATGAGAGCTATTACTTTTTATAGCCAATGCATTGAATTCATACATAATGGAAAATGATATAAGCATGAGGTTGATCCCAACCCATGGAGTATTTAAATTCTTAATCCCAAATATCAATATAATATTCCTATCATTCCTAAGATCAATAGTGTTCTTTTACTCGAGTTCATCAACATCAATCCTAATTTACAAGTCACTCTTACTGATTCAGATGATGATGAACCTAAATACGTGAAACATAATTGTAATACTACCAAGCTACCTCCATACATTTTTAGTCGATTACTCCTTATTTATTATCTTGTTAATATACTATTCCTCTTATTTATGAGATCATTAACTTTCCCCCTCCATGAAATGCTTAGGAGCCTTATTTACCTAAATATTCCTTTACTTTTAATGAATTTGGAGTGGCCAAATTATTTCAAGATCCTTTCATCATGTCCACATACATTTATTAATTTTGGGATTTCACCTTCAGAAACTCACCTTTATTCTCAATAATGTATAATTTCTCCAACATATGATGATAATTACATAATAGCCCAAGATAAATCTCAAAACTTGGATGTCCATCATTATCAAAAAACATTTTCTCAAATTCATGCTTTTAACCAAGATATCAATACCATTTTTATGGATCATCACTTATATCTCAAAGGTCATGTGCCTCCTACCAATTCTCTACTTATTAATACTCCTTGGGTAGTATATCAAATTATACCTTCTAAACATCTAAAATTTCTTGCATCTTCTTTACCACCTATAGATCTCATCATTGCATCCGATCCTTCCCCCATCAATGAAACTAATGACACTCCAATCATTTATGAGCTATCTTCCTCTCTTAATCTTGAGATTACACTAGATTCCAAGGAAACCATTATCCATTAGTTACATTCTAATTATGATCACCATGGAAATATAATTATTGATCTCAAAGTATATGTTGAGTATTATGGCCCTCTGCTGACCTTGCCTAGTGATGAAGCTATTCTTGAAATACTTCATGCCCGAGAACCTCAAATTCCTCAAAAACATCATAAACTTAGGAATTTTAAAATCAAAACCCCTTGTTTCAAAAAATTCATTACTAGCATTGATCCCAAAGCTAATCTAATTTCTTCTTTACCTAACACACCATATCATTTCTAAGATGATAATGCCATGCTTATTGAATAAACCACTCGTATTGATCATGGTACTCCATCTTGACCTCAACCAATTATAGTTTCTCATAAACTCTCACCTACTGAACATGATAATTTTAGCTTATTCTTTGATAAATATCATGATATTCTCACCTAGTCCTATAAGGACATGCTTGGTATTGACCCTAGCATTATGGTACATAACATTACTATTTATCCTTATACCAAACATGTGCATCAAAAACAAAATAACTTTCCACCTGAGGTTTCCACCTTATGTCACAAGGAAATCATCAAATTACTCGAAGCTAAATTTATCAAACTACTAAACTATTATGAATGGGTTTCTAACATTATTCCCATTAAAAAAAAAGGTCACTATGGTCACTCACATTTTTATTGATTTTTTCAATATTAACCTCACTTATCCCAAGGATAACTTCCCTTTACCTTTGATATATGCCATCATTTATTTCACATCTAGTTACAAAATTTTATCTCTTATGGATGGCTTCTTGGGCTATAATCAAATTTACATTACCCCCGAAGACCAACATAAGACCACTTTCACCATGAAACGAGGCCCCTATTACTATGTCAAAATGCCTTTTAGCCTAAAAATGATAGAAACACTTACCAATGATTAATGAATCATATATTTCATGGTCTTATCCACAAAATTGGTAAAACCTATGTGGATGATCTCATTACTAAATCCAAAATTCATAAAACTCATCTCTCAGATCTTGTTATCATCTTTGATCACCTTGTTAAATATCAAGTTCAACTAAATCCTTACAAATGTGTCTTTGATGTCACCTTTGGAAAATTATTAGGATTATTAGTCTCTCTTCATGGCATTGATGTTAACCCTGCTAAGATTAGTTTTATCATCAACATACCCATTCTTTGTTGCATCCCTGACATTTGTATGTACCTAGGAAAACTTTGGACAATTAGATGATTCATCCCCAAAATGGCTTGTTGCATCCACTCCATAAACTATCTTCTTAAGAAAGGTAATGCCCTAAAATAGATTTAACTTTGTCAAAAATATTTTGATAACATGAAAGAGTCATTGCTTCACCCATCTACACTTTATCATCTTTCCAACAATCAACCCTTGATTTTATATAATTATTCCAACCTATAATATTTGGGGTAATGCTTATCTAATAATATGATATTAGATGAGAGTATTCTATTTATTACATTAGTTGAGGCCTCATCGATTATGAGAAACATTATACCAAAGTCAAACATGATTTTCTCACCATCTATTTTACAACTAAAAATCTTTGAATGTCATCATTTATTCCAACCCCCTTCATCATTTCTTCTCTAGAGCCTTTCTTCCTAGAGATAGAATTGGAAAATGGATGGTCCTTCTTATGGAAAGTTATCTCTACATTACAACTCAAAAAGCTATCAAAGGACAAGTCACTATTGATCAACTTGCTATAACTCCTGTGCCATCTACCACTTACCTTCAATATAGTCTTCTAGATGAAAATATTCTCTACATTTAAGGTCTTAATCAAGCTATCTCTCTCAAATATTACTTTCATAACTCTACCACTGATCTTGAAGCCAATAATCTTGACGAATCCACTATTGCCCTTGTTACTAATAAACCTAAAGTAGTTATTAGAGAACTTATATAAATTAATGTCAACTTACATGTGGATACTTGGACCCTTGACTTTGATGGTGTTCAATGCATCCAAGGAGTTAAGCAGGTTGTATTCTTACAAGTCCTCTTGAAAAAATCATCCCTTTAGCTTTTTGCTGCACCTTTGATGTCACCAATAATAGGGTTGAATACAAATCTCTAATCTTAGGCATGAGAGTTGATCTTGATCTAGACATCCAATATCTACATACTTTAGGTGATTCTTAGCTTATTTTTTTCCAAGTCAATGGTGATTACCGATGTAAAATTGAAAACCTTATTACTTATCACCAAATTATAACTAATCTTGATAAGGATTTCATCTCCTTCACTATTGAACATATTCCTCAAGATCAAATTATTCATTGTCTATTTAATTGCTTCTCTCTTTTATCCACACCAAGTTATTTCTGATCCCACTTTTCTTATTTAAATAAGAAAATATCTATCTTCTACTCAACCACGAGATTCACTTATTTACCATATCAATGTTATCATAATTAGATAATCCCATGGTATACAGACATCGATCAATTCTAAGAACATCAAACTTAGCTTCCCAACATAGACTCTTGTGAAAAGACTCATATTCATAAAAAAAAATTATGTATTTCAATACAACATCATTTATTATTGCAATGCTGAAGGTACCTTACTCCACTGGGTTATGCAAAATGAGGTTCCTCTTATTATTAAATAATCACATGGGTCATTTATGGTAGTCACTTTAGTAGATATGACACAACAAAAAATTGCCTATGTATAAGATAGTTGTGGCCTACTATAGAAGAATAGGATAATTCAATAAACTCTATGGTGCTACCTACTTTCTCATGCAAGTACCCAATCTTTGTAATAGATTGACGACTCTATGATGGGTCCTAAGGAATGGGGAACATGTTGTGGGAAGGTAGGCACATTTTAATTTTAATTCATATAGCCTTCATGGGATGATCTATATACTTCATTTATTGACCTAAGACTTGTGTGGCTAGGAGAAGTTCTTCATAGTCTTTAAGGTCAACAATCCTCTTATTTTGAAAAACCTAATTTCAGTCTCTTGACTTCAATAAAGAGTTCCTCTACCTTGGTTTTTCCTTCATTCTCCCCTCCACACATTTAATTTCCCCCCTTGATAGGAAAATTGTGATTCTAAATTATTTTTTTCTATTCTATACTTCATTCTTCTTCACATCTTAAAAACATGCTACCACTACATTATTTTAGTTTTATCTATCCTTAGTACAAAAAAACATGTTTGAATGACTAAGATTACTTTCTTTACATCATAGATTTACAATTATAGACATAGTTTTTTTTCTTTTACCATTTGTCATTGTTATACTACCCTTTTTATGAACACCTGAGTCTATTTTTACCTTTTCATGCACCTTATTTCCATTATTGAGTGAGATAAGGATTGCTACTACTCACTCATCACTATTTTTTCCACTTTGTTTTTAATTTTACATCAATGTTTGATTACCAACCTTTTCGACATGTATCTTTTGTTTGACTTGGTGAGTTTGCCTTTTTTACTTAAGGTTTGCTTATTTGAGTTGATTCGGCCTTTAGTAGCCTTAGATTTTTGGTTACTTGATTTAATCTTATTTTTGACTTGGTTATTTGATCTAAAATAACACTTATCACCCCATCTTCCCAAATTTCCAAGTACATCTCATCCACATAGCACCAGTTATCTTGGTTTTCTTGCATTTGTTTGTTTTTTATCTTTACTTTTGTATTTTTGGGTTTGTTGAAAGTAGTCTCTACATCCTAGATAATCAAAACTAACAACACAATAGACAATAAATAAATAATAAAGTTAAGGCAATGAATGCATCACATTTAATTTTTAGTTATTTCTCTTTTCAGTCATTTAATTTTAGTTGTTTTTGCTTTAAAATATTGTAATTTTTTATAGCCTCAACATTATGTATTACTATGTTCTTTCTCAAAGAACCATCCCATATTTCACCTTAGTGACATGTGATAAAATTTGAGTGGGTAATATCTATACACATAATATTTTCAAACTTTTATCAAATATTGATGTTTTACATCTTGTAGGAACCTGTCAAGACTTGATCTCTCTAAGTGTACACCTAAGGGATGCACCGATAAAGGGGTAGGCAGATCATTTGTGCTTCATAAGATTTTTGTCCCTTATTTCCACTTATTACTAATCCAAATATATCCTAAAACCATTCCCATAACCTGTTACTCCTTTTTTTTCACACTCCTCTATTCTTTTCCCAATTTCCATTCTTCTTTTCCTCACCTTATGCCCCTTTTGACAGTCAGCTATACTAGGTCCATTAAGTTGACTAGGTTGACCTTGTATAGTTTTGGGTGAAATTCATTTTGGGTCTATGTTGGCTCTTGGTTGACCTAGCCCATGACCTAATGAATTTTTGTCCTTAATTTTACTAGGTAGACTGGGTCAATCTTATCAGCTAAATTTTTTGGAAGGGCTTAGGGTTAAATCCACCTCTATATACAAGATCATTTCATCATTATCTTAGAATCAATCAATAAAGAGTTATTATTTTCTTACACTTATTTATAATATTCTCTTCCACCATTCTACTGGAGGAATATTAGCTTAGGGTTTCTACTTGGATAATCTAGTCTTGTGGAGAAGTCATGGATGCTTTGACCTTTCTTAGTGATATTTACAAACCACAACATCTTGAGAAGTACTTTCGGCTAAGGGAGAGATTGAGTCTCAATAGGTTCATCATTTAGGTAATTATTCTCTAACTTTACTCCTTTTTTTATTAGATAGAAGTGGCATAAGTATTGGCTTTGAATAATATTACTCTTCTTACTCCTTGTATTAGGGTATTGCTCATACATATCTTCATTGAGATTCTCCTATACATGTTTTGTCTATTTCTAACACCCACTTTGTGCCACAAGCTCTAGTGAGCACTATATTATATTTTATTTACTTGTTATTAGTTTAGTGAGATATCAAAACACAAGACTACCTTAGGGTTATTATGTGATTATGCTTGACTGGAGTTTTAGGAACCTCCCTAGCATAGTGTATTTTGGTAAGATATCCCCTAATCAGGTCTAGCAGATCCCCATATTAGTCATGTTCTTGATTATATAATGTGTCCCTCATTAGAAGTGTATGGTATGATCTATATTATTTGTTTTAGGATTGATTTATATACATGATACATTTATGATTGCATACATCTACCTACATATCTAATACTCTAAAGAGTGCTTGAGACTGATGTAGTTCTCCCCTACATGTTGGATTATGTGTGAATCATACAATGTGTGAAAAGTAAACATAATAATTACCTATATTATAACTTTGAAAATGATGTTCTTGGTATTATCCTTTAGTACTTCAAACTTGTATATGTGAAATCCCTATGACTAGTAGGGAAATATGAATAAATAGGGAAGCTTTATTCAATTGAAAGATCTTTTATCTAATTTCTAGGTGAGGACTAAATGAGGGTTTATATTTTATTTATATCAATACCTTTATACTAATAAATTACATTAAATCACTTAGTATAACCATTAGGATACATTTTATTTATAAATTAGATGACTTTAGGGCACTAAACACTTGTGTCAAGATAGGATAGTAACATTGATACTACTATCTAATTTGGACATTAGTGTCCAGGGAGAAGAAGAATAGGTTCAAGTTAAAATATTATAGATATGTAACATAATTAAATTGAAAGCATTATGTAAAATATAGAAGACCTAGGTCATCAATTTAAGACTATTCAGACTAAGATATATAGGCCAAATGACACAAATATAGATCAGATGCAAGACTTATGGATGCAAGAAAGGTAAATAAATACGAGTAATATCCGTGGTCTCAGTTTTACAAATGTACAAGACTAAGGTGTTATATAATCACAAAATATCTTCTACACTTTCTCCCCTTTAATCTAGTAATGAAATTACTATTTTAAAGGAAATGAATGCATACCTGGGGGTGTATGCATGCCTTGTCTTTGTGTGTTCCCAACTTGAGTGCTTTGTTGATGAATGACCTAAAACCAAGAGTATGTTATAGTATAAAATAAATTCATATAATCTAGGTTGAAAATACTTGAAATAGATTTAAATTGAATTGTAGGGTTTATGAGTAGACCTATGTGTCGATGGATTTGCCTTGCCTATTGGCAATTTATATTGAAATAGATGTATCATTTTAAGGCTCTAAAATTGAGATTAGGATAAATATAGATAAATATTTAAATTTTATACATCCAAGGAAATAAAGAGATAAATAGATAGAAAGATATATATTTCAAGTCCCATACCACCAAATTTAGAGTAAAACTAAATTGCCACTTGGTAGTTTGGATTAACTCAATAATGCAAGCCAATGATACTTATAACCTAGTGAGACTAGATGATCAATCCTAACCTAAAAACTTGGTAATAATTGAGTGATATGATCAACATAATCATACCAATAGTGAACTAACTACTGTATTGGATTCGCTCAATAAAAGTCCATATATGTCTATGGGGTATTAATATGAAAAAATATGTGATATGGTAACAGTCCATAAAAGTGTTTTGGAATATAAAACTAATTTTGATTTTGCAATATCAGGCATATGTTTCATAACATATGCACCTTATATATGTCTCATATTGAACTTGTATATAATAATACTACCTATTATCACCAAATATTACAACTTAAAATAGGGTGTTCAAGCTTCTTCTAGATTTAAGAAACATGGGAACACTTATTCGTATGTGGGTGTACCTATGATGAAAGTGATCCTCTAGAGTTGAAGGGCTATATCTCCATGAATGTAGCTTGTAATTATTATCACCTAAACTAGTACTTGATTATGGGGAAAAGAGTTAGAAATTTCATGTATTGAACATATTCTAAGGGGATCATTCACCATGATGATTTACATGTGATAATCATACTTTAATCACAATGAAATAGGGCATACAAACTAGCTTATAAGTCCTATAAGGTTTCTAACATGAGTGTTTCAATATAGAGGTGAGTTGTGGGAAGCAACATAAGGAAAATGAGCTAGAGGGCCAATTTCACACTCCAAGGATAATCATACGCTTGAATATAGCCTAAAACATTTGACTATACTTTATATGACCTATTAGAATAGGAAATCTTGCAAAAACATGAAAGGATAAGGAAAGAAAGGATAGAGAGTTATCACTTTACATCACCATACATCACTTACACATGTAGGGAATTTTTCAAGAACTCAAAACCAAATTTGTATTAATGTTCAAAGGTAAAATATGACATCACTCTAGTAGGGATTTTCCATACATGGTGTGGTATTATATTACAAAGGCCAAAATGGTAGCTACTTATAGAACTTGAGAGAGAAGTGGGAAAAGAGAAGTCTAAAGGTAACTATAGCACTTGTGATACTAAGATGAGTTATATATGTTGGATAATGAATTATGAGATAGATTATGTAAGGTATGATAGGAAAAATAACCCTCCATGTCATGAGACTCATGAAAAGTGGCATAAGACTTCTCATTCTACATAAGAAAACTACCTTCATCATTCACCCATTTTAGAACATCCCAAAACTAACTATGGATAGATAACATGATTTAACTAAGAGGAAAGGTTTGTTTACATGCTCTTACATGAATTAGTTGCATTCTTAATCATCTATATTCTTCTATAAATGAGCCATCACTACTTTTAGTTAAAGAAACTCCTCTTTCACTCACCCCTCACACTTGGCCTCAAAAATTAGCTTCATTTTTCCCTAAAAATCCATACAAGGGGGTTAATGACACTTTTTAAGACCCTCCATGGCTTTATAATACTTAGGTAGACCTTCAAAGGCCATCCACTTGAAGTTCTCACCCTTCTCATTATCTTGCTCACTTTGCCAGTTTTGACTAGCTCAGATGAAGGTTATGGTAGAAAAAATTAAGAGGTTTTATGGAGAATTAAATGACCATATACAGTTATATTAAGTATTTAAACTTCCCCCAAAGTTTATTGTATCTTTATAAACCTCCTAGATCCTAAAAAACACATAAAACTATTAAATAAACCAATTTTTTACCCTATTTATATAGGTAGGGAATGCCTCAAGTGGATGGAAAGGGTATCTAGACAGTCCCCTAAAATGTTAAAACACTTTAATTCCCATTATGGTCTATTAGAATAGTTTTTCTCCTTTATTTCCTTCATTGGGTCCTTATTCAAGGTTTTATAGGGTTTTAGGTCCTTTTTGCCCTTAATCTTTGTTCATAGATATGGGACATTGAAGTTGCAAAAAAATTACACAAGATCAATTATTAAGAACCCTATAAAATTCCCCAAAATCCTTGGACCTCCATGCACACCCTCCAAGAATATGTGAGCATTCAAAGTCACCCTATTTTGCTTGATTCCTCATTTTGCACAGGCTTGAGTTGTCTCTAATCCAAAAGTGAATTTATTGGAGGATTATCTATAGGGTGTAAAATTTTAAACATCTGAAACACCCTCATAAACATTTTATAATTCATTTGAGATCTCTCCTAAGGTTGGAAGTGGCATTGGCCTCCCATTTGGGATTTAGGCCTCAATACTTCCTAAAGGCTTTGATTATAGCCCTTGTAGGTTTGTACTAATTATCTAGCTTAAAACTCTTAGACATATTATATAATGTATTCATATGCATGATATAAATTTTATAACATCCCTAAAAAGAATAATCAAATCCTAGTTCACCTGATCATTTCCACTCTCCAAGACTGTAGAGTTTGTGCTCTAGGGAAGTACCCTCTATCTGAGACAAAATAGGGTTTAATTCCCCTATTTATTCAAAAAATATATTTATTGGAGTAGATTTTCCAATTTTTGGGGACCCTCTATACAAAAATTTGGCCCTTGGTTATATCATTTAACCCTTTAATTCCTTCAAAACCTAAGATAGACTATGGAGAAGGGTATTACATTTAGGATTTCATCATATGGAGTGTGTGTTACATCATTGGGGTTTTATCTCTTCTTGTATCCACCATGATATTTTCATGAGGTGTTATTATATATCTTAGATTCTTTACCAATAATGTAATTCATCAGTCCCTCTCGAACTCTACATTGTTCACACCCTGCCTTCATTGGCCTAGACTAAGTATAATTTCCTGACTATGTTTTGCTTAGGAAGGGCACCTGTAGGTGAATATTGTATGGTTAATTTTGAGACAATTACCCAAGAAATTTGTAGGGTTTTTTGATGGTCATCACCATATATTGGGACCTATATACCTCACATTAAAGCTATATCCATATTGATAACACTACTTTTATGTTCACTATCTATAATAGTCAACTATAGTTAACTTTTTTGGGACAAAAGGACCTATAGGCAACCATCACCTTTATAAAATAAGACACATATTATTTAGAAATATTATAGGTCATATGGAATCATATTTAATCAACCGAAATTGGTAACTCCATTCTTAATCCCCTATTATTGATGATGTAGGATTTTATACCTAGTTGTAGGTGGATAATCTTGGAATTAAGCACACCTATAGGTGTGGGTAGGGTCAAAACCTTGAAATTATATCCTTCCCAAAATAAATATTGATCATAAATGTTCTCTTCAACTACCTATAATAATTAAACAATGGGGATATGGTCCAATATTGTAACCTTTGGTGAATAGGTCTCTTGGCACTCAAATCTTATAGATGACAATGAAGAGACTTGATGTTCAAAGGTGCATCTTTGGGCCTTTCAACAACTACCTTCCACTAATAATACATCTCCAAAATTTCAAAAATCATTTCTCTTATGTGGGAGATAAAATTTATTCTCATTTATATGCTTTAAATATCTTCATAACTTTGTCATATGATCTCCATGAAATGTCTAGGTGCTATGTTTTAGGAATTTAACCCTTAAACATAGTCATCATTCTAAGATATAACCTTTTAGTCATTTTTTCCAATCTATCATCCCAAATGGGTTTTTAATTATTTAAAAAACATACTTAGGTATTTAATAAATGTTACATCATGTCCAATTTAATCCATCAAGTATTTTCAATTCTTTGTAGTTCCGCCTATAGGTGGAATTTTGCATCTATGCAGGCAGACAATGAAAGCATATTTCAAAAAATGCATGGTGTATGGTAATTTTATCACTCCTAGTCCCTTATAACCCATTAAAATTTATTTTTAAACCTTTAAGATCTATAAACCACTCAAGTATGTCTTTCCAAACATGTCATCTTCATGTAGGGCACCCAAAGGTGAATGTATTAGCAGACAAGAGCATTGAGAAGGATGTATGGACTATGAGCATGTATTATGAACTTACCACCAATATTAAACTTTTTAAAGGTCTCATATGGATTCTTACATCTTATGGGAACTTTTAAAAAGTCTAAAAGTCCTATTTACAACATGAATATATCTCTTGAGAGAACTTGTATGTGTGTATCTATGGCTGACTGTGTAATATATTACAAATGACTGTAACAATACCTTATTTATTTCCCCATATAGAGGGATAATTTACTTAATTATGTTTCAATGAGATTCTCAGCCTCTTCAAAATCTTTATGAATCCATGAACGTGATAAATACCCTAACACAGTCTTCTCTGTTGACTATACATGACAATCATGGGATAAATTGACTATGTGTTACTAAATGATTGAAATTTCATGAAGATTGATTTTTAGAGTGATATTTAAAGGTAAGGGGGCCAAGAGAACCTTAAAAAAATGGGAATAAATATATCCTTACCCTATGAAACCATTACAAGGCATGAAGATTCTGAAAATGATGGAAACCTATCTATAACACAAAATGGTGCCTTTACTTGTAACTTGAGATACTTGGCATATCAAAATACTTTGAAAAATGAAACTAGTAATTGGTAGGACTGATAAATATTCCTTTTTACTCTAGATACAATTCCATTATATATATTTTATAGACTTTTCCAAATAATAGCAAAACCTATAGGGCATGGAAAATATTGAGGAGAAAAACATAGTCAAATTGTTATAAATGATTCATAAAGAATAATTAACCAATCATTTAAATATTTTTATGTAAATGAATATTTTTGAGTGTAATAGAACCTATCAAAGTCATTTGGTCTAAAAATTCTCAAACTAGACATACCAAGCATAAACCCATCAACTGGTTCTATGTGTCTGGTGGAGGGATAAAAGAGTACAATGGTTTTTGAATTTTTTTGTTCTTTTAGAGAATGTCAAGAATTTAATTAAGTTTGATGGAGTTTAAGAGTCATCCCACAAGGTTATCACAGGTTTCACACTCCCTTATAGGTTATACAAGTGCTAAACTCCTCTTTCTTATATTATTTTCTTGATTTTTAGTTAGAGAACCTACATGCTTTAGATGGGATTGAAATTATTGATAGGGAATATAACATGTTGGACATTAGGAAGAAAACTAGGACACTTGTCCACCTTGAAAACCATGCCACTTTCATAGATGATCCCAAAATGACCCTAAGTGACTCAAGTTGACATAAGACATAATCAAACCATGACCAAGGCATAAATGGCATTAAATTACATCAAATTAAAAAACACCCTATGACACTTTATTAGACCCCTGCATAAGTTTTTGACTATAGGGGGTTGACCTATTTTGACTTGTGGTAAAAATGGTTAACATCTGTATTGATTTCCTAAGGTTGATATGCTTATTATGCCACGACTAGTTGCCTAATCCTATCCATTGGGCCATAGAGTCACATGTGTAATAGGTTTGACACATAAATTTCCCTTGAAAACACACAAAACATAAGGAAAGACACATATAACAAGACAAACCCAAAATAAAAACACATTCATTCACTAAAACACTTATGGAATAGAACATAATTGAAAGAGAACACACACATACCTATTTTACTATTTACAAACCTCAACCTTGATGTGAAATAACTATTCATACCTAAACTAGGGTCAAAGATTATCCCCCTTGCATCTTTATCACTCCATGAAGTCATCCTAACATGAGGAGCATGTTCATCACCAATCACTTCCATATGTGTGTGGTCAAGAAGCCTACCACCTTTGAATCTTATTAATTCTAAAAGTAAAATATTAGGGGCCTTCATGGATGATATTTCTTGTTTTTGAAGAACCTTGATTGGGGATAAAACTATTTTTATCTCCATCATATCCATTGGATTTTCTCTATAAAAGTGCATATTGGAGTGTATGATAGTTCTCTCAACCGTGTTCTCTCATAAGACAAAATGTAGTTGATGTTTTGGATTGTCAAGATTTTCTTCTTCATGATCCACTATCTTTGGATATAGCTAAACATTAGGTCTATCTCTTGGCTATTCTTTTGGTACAATAACTTCTACCTTGACCTCATCATCCATGTCTACAACTTCTTGATCACTAGCATTATTAGATTGCTTCAGGACAGTAGATTATTGATTAGTAGAATGACCTTCATCTTTATACTTGATGTAATGCTTGTCATCATGGTCATTAGTCTCATAAACAACCTTGACATTATATATATAATATATTAGAGAAAAGGGAGACTTACCTAACCTATCAAACTCTTTGCATATTGCATTGAGTTTTTTGCATAGTTCTTCTTCACTCATATCATGAGAATTTTAAACATGCTTATTGAGACAATCATCATCATGCTTGTTAGAGGAGTTAACCAAGTCAGATGTAGAATTATTTGGAGGAGAAGCAACATTACCAAGCTGATCAAACTCTTGACATATGACATCAAACCTTTTCCACAAGTCATTCTCATCTACATCATGAGTGTCATCATCCAAAGAATCCTCATCAATGACAGGGATAAAGACATCATTTTTTCCACTATGGTGCTCAATTATATTCATCAACCTATGATCATTAGACTCATGAATCATATAGTTTCCTTTCACATCATGATAATGTTTAACACTTACCTCAGCTCCTTGAAATGGCTCTTCACGAATGATATAAGTCCCAAGGTCAGTTAACTCAAAATATACATAAGGATCATATCCATATTGTTGAAACACAAATAAATACTATGAGGGGGGTGAATTAGTATATTGATTAACTTAGTCCTTTTCTAATACCTTTTTAAAAATATTGAGAATCATATGTAAATTAAAATAAATATGTAGATATCATACACACATAAATTCACATGATACCATATGTATACATGGAAAACCCAATATGGAAAAACCATGGTGAGAATATCTTCTAAAATATACTATCTAATCCAACCTCATAGTCAAAGCCTCAATGGAAAAACCTCACTAGTTACACATTTAAGGGAACTGACCCTAAGGAGATACCAATCCCTAGTTTTAGAGCACCAACTCTAAGGAAGTACCCACTCCATATCTGAGTATGAACTTAGATTTCCTAATGAGACCAACCAATCAGATCTACTATGGATATACAACTCCAAATTATAATGTTGATTCATAAAAGAATCCAATTCTCTATTCTCTATTATAGGTCTAGTTTGTTACTACTCATGCTCTGCACTTCATCTCTCTTCTCTTCTCTTCAACTCTCTACTCTACCCCTCTATCTCTATGTCTCTATATTTCTCTATTTGACACACTTCATCAATATTTTACTATCTTCCTCTCTCTCAAATTAACTTTGCTCAATTGGAAAAAAAAATAGTTCCAATAACTTTTACATGTATCTTAGATGACATATATATAATAAATTGATCTAGGGGTTCCATATCTTGTTTGTGTACACACTAATTTTCTAACACATCATGCTCTATTCTAGACTCAGTTCATTATTACTTAAACTGCAAGTTTCCCATGTATTGAACTCATGTTCCACCACCATGATTCCTAGTCTGATTACTATTTAGAGTATTTACTAGACTCTAAATCTGATACACATGCATATTTACAAATTATATTGATTCAAAAAATCAATCTTGTTGTCTATATCATAATTTATAGATTACTTACATATTCTTATTCTTGGTTGTTAGCATGATCATATCTTTAAATATCAACCATTGATCTTATGTTTGGTGCCATGATATGATGGTCTTTGTGTAAATAGCTCATATTTAAAATGCTTCCATTGGATCAATCTTTGATAGGATTATTCACTCTATTTAATCTTTGTATGCTTTTAGAATTTAACTATTCAAATTTAAAATGCATCCATTGATCTATATTATATGAGCTCCTACGTGCCATTAGATATTCAAACATGCATTAAATATATCTATATCTTAAGGTTAAACATTAAGCTCCTAATTTAATCTTATTGCTTCCTGATTCTTTGGAATGAATACACTTTATCTATCTTCTCAAGCTTAATCAGTATTTAACTCACCACTATGTCGATAAACCTCAAGCACTTTATCCCATTGAGTCTACTCTCTCTATTAGATCTCCTTTGCATGATTACCCACTCATCGTTAGATATTTTGTGACAAGATTTATCTTTATCTCTACATAGCTCTTGATAATGTGACACTTTGCATTAGCACGTGCCTTTTGCACATTACTGTTAGTTCCCACTATTGATACACTTGGAAGTCCCACATTGCTCATTAACCTTTTGACTTTAAATTGCTTCTTAGGTTTACTATGTAAGCTCCGTGATTATAACACTAATCAATATCACATTTACTCAGAGGTGCCTTTGACAAATTGACTTTCTTATGATTCATTGGATATTCAGTGTATGATTGAGTGTTGAATATTGACCGTGTTGGGACAAATCTTAAGTTGAGGACTTAGGAAATATAAAGTCTTAGAAAATTTACTCAAGCTGATAATTACTAGGTTAAAGGGGTTGATTTTACAATGATGACAAGGTCTTAACATATAACTTAATATATTGGATCTAAGCTATACTTTTTCAACATAAAAATAGAAAATCCTATGAACACCATGACTTAAAACCTCAGGGTTTAACTAAGAAACCCTATAACATCTAAGAGTAAAGATAATTCAATTATAGGCTCATCACTCTTCATTTAAACGTGTTGACCATATATGCAAGATTCTCATGAAAAACCCATAACATATCTTCTATTTGATTCACTTAAAACATCCATAAATGGTCTCTATAAAAGTAAGACAAATTTTCACTATGAAACTTGTAAAACATGCTCTTCTCTTCATCTCTTTTGACATCAATGACAATCATGGTGTCCATTTTGACATTAATGGCAATCATATTACCAATAATCTCTCACTTTGACATTGATGGAAAACTAAATATTCTAATGTAAACTAAATGATTTGATTTTATAATACTTTGCTCCTTCTCTGGCATTACGTGCATTAGCTTGAATTGAAGTTATTTGCTTGCATTGGCTTAAACTGAAGCTGTTCATACCAAAACATAACTTGGACACAACTTAGCTTCTAGAATTTATATGCATTAGGCAATGGTACATTTGAAAAAACTCAATTTAGACACATGATGTACTCTTTTAAAATTTACAAAGAGCATTTTGAACTTCATCCCCTGACTTTTATAGAGATTATTGGCACTCTTTCTCCCCCTTTGACATTAAGGGAAAAGGGACTCTTTTTCACTGTTTGTCAAAATATTTCTCTTCCCTTATCAAATAATGAGTTTGTCCAAGAATATGCAACCATCAAATCATTACAAATTTGTATAAATATGAATACTTGAGTTATTTTTTCTCTCTTCTTCTAGGGATTAATAAGGCTTCTGTGATTCTCCCCCTAGACTCATGCCTTGTTACTAAGATCTAGTGATGTGGTGTAGGAGCCACCACTCCCAACTTTTGTCTCATATATTCAAATTGTTTTTTGGGAAGTGGTTTTGTGAATATTTATGCAATTTTATCCTTAATTGGGACATATTCCATTGTGACCTCTTGATTTGCAACCTTCTCTCTTAAAATGTGATGATTGATATATGATTAGTTCTGGAATGCATCACTGGATTCTCTAATATGTTAATAACACTTGAATTGTCATAAAGAATAGAGATAGGTGATGTATACTCTACCTTGATTCTTTGAACATTTTATTCATCCACAAGAATTGAGTTCAACATTCCACTACTAAAACATATTCTGCTTGTGTTGTAGAATGAGTAACCAATTCTTGTTTTTTACTCATCCATGAAACATGTTTATTTCCAAGGAAGAATGCACCACCACTAGTTCTTTTTATATCATCCACACTTCCTACCCAATAAACATTTGTATATGTTGTTATAGTGAAATATTCACCTTTGGGTTACCATAGTCCATAGTAAATTGTGCTCTTGATATATATAAAGATTATTTTCATTTCATTGACATGTGACTCTTCAGGAACAATTTGAAATATTTCAACCATGCATACTACTTGTATGATATTAGGTCTTAATGTAATTAGGTATAACAAGATACCTATCATTGATCTATAGATTGCCTAATTTAAATTAGGGGATTCATCCTCTTTGCTCAGCTTACATTTATTTATCATGAGAGTACTAACTAGCTTATTGTATTTTATTCTAAACTTTTTGAGCATTTCCTTAGTATACTTGATTTGGGATATGAATATCCCTTCATCTGATTATGCTATTTGTAGACCAAGGAATAAAATAAGTTTTCCAAGCATATACATCTCAAACACATTTTGAATTTGAGTAGCAAATCCTTTACACATCTTATTGTTGATACCAAAAAAAATTATGTCATCTATATATACAACAATAATTAACATATGCTCACCTTCAGATTTGAAGTATAGATTGATATCTACACAACATTTGTTGAATCCTTGTTGTTGCAATTACTAGTCCTATCTTGAGTACCATGTTCTAGATGCCTATTTCAAACCATATAGAGATTTCTTTAGTCTGAAAAAAAATTCTTCTTCTTTGATAGCTAAAAACCTTCTGGTTGTTCAATACATACTTCCTCTTCTAGGGTCTTATTCAAGAAAGCAGACTTGACATCCATTTGATAGATTTTGAACTTATTATAAATAGAGAATGATAGAAACATTCTTATGGCTTCTAATCTAGTAATTGGAGAAAACATTTCCTCAAAGTATATGCCCTCAACTTGTGCATATCCTTTGCACACCAATCTTGCTTTATTTCTTATAGCAGTTCCATCTTCTAAATACCCACTTTGTACCTATTAAATTCTTGTTATAAGGTCTTGGAACTAATTCCCAAGTTTTATTCTTTTCTATCTAGATCAATTATTCATCCATGGATTTTAGAAAATTCTCATCCTTGCTAGCTTCAACATAGCTTTTAGGCTCAATTTCAAACATTAGATCAAAACTTACTTGCTCCTCATTTTTTGAAACACTTATCCTTGTTTGAACTCCTTCATTCTTGTTACCAATGATTTAATATATAGGATGATCATTTTGAACAAATATTTCAAGTGGATTCTCATTTATTTCCTTTATCATCTTCATTAGCTACTTCTTCAAAATTTGATTATTCAATACATATTTCTTTGTTAGATTGAACATGTTTCAAGCCTTCTTCAACCTTGACATTGATGCTCTCTACAATCATGTCTATCCTTTTATTATAACATATGTAGGATTTGATGTGAGTGGAATAACCAAGAAATATTCCTTCATCACATCTTGATTCAAAGATTTCTAATTTTTCCTCCTTTCTCTTGGTGTAGCATTTGCTACTAAACACTTTGAAGTACTTAACTGAGGCAGGCTTTCCATACCATAATTCAGAGGGAGTTTTGTCACTATTTACCCTTAGTTGAACTCTATCCAAGATATATACTATTGTTTGGACTACTTCTCTCCAGTATCCATTAGGCAACTTGGCCTCTTTTAACATTATTTTGGCCATCTCCTTGACTGTCATGTTATTTCTTTCAACAACTCCTTTTTGCTATGGAGTCCTTGTTCTAGAGTAATTTCTTTTGATTTCATTTTTCTCATAATACTCTATGAAATCATTTGAGGTTAATTCTCTACTTTTATCAAATATTAAACATTATATTTTTCATCCAATCTCATTCTCCACCATGGCCCTAAAGATATTAAATCTCTCAAATACATGTGACTTGTCTTTCAAAAAGGTTACCCATGTCATTCTTAAATAATCATCTATAATTAACATGAAGTATCTCTCTCCTTTAGATCCTCTTGTCTTAGTAGGACCACAAAGATCAATATGAGCTAATTATAAAGGCTTTGTAGTTTTATACTCCTTTGTTTGAAATCTAACCCTTGTCTATTTTCCTAGTTGACATTCCATGAAAGTAGTGTCTAAAGGTTTGGTTATCTTAGGCATGTGCCTAACACAATTATTTAAGCTCAATTTGAATAGATTATAAAAGTTGACATGATCTATTCTTATATGCCATAACCAACTGTCATCAATATTTCCCATCATGAATCTATTACCATTCACTTCAATAAGATTATAGATATTGCTTTTAGTTCTTTTCCCTTTTATAACTCGTCTTCCAAATCTCTTTAACATATAGCCTTCTACATTAAATGTGACCTTATATCCATTATCACATATTTGGTTGACACTTAGTAGATTATGATTCAATCATTTGACATAAACAACATCATGTGTAGGTAATTTTCCATCTATGTTTAAGGTTCCTTTACCTCTAATCTTTACTATAGTATTGTTTCCCAAGCTAACAAATCTTTCCTTAAATTTTCTTAGTTTGATGAACTTGTTAATATCACCAATCATGTGCTTTGAGAAACCACTATCTATTACCCATAAATTCTACTCCTCGACATAGAGTGTAGTTTGATCAATCATATATTTATCTTTCAATTTCCACACATCGTTAATTTTCTTGTTGGGCTTATTTTTCTCTTTTTAAGAGACTGGTGAAACTTTGTTTGCACTAGGTGGCATACTTTTATTTTTAATTTGTACCTATGGTCCTATAAATCTTGCTCTACATTATTTAGGTATGTGACCAAAATTATTACAATTATAACATATTACATTTGTATCTAACAAGGGTACATATGAATTTGTGCTTACAAAGTTTGTTCTTCTTTTAGGTATGACCCTACATTTACTAGTCCTATGACCAAATTGATTACAAGTATAAAAATAACCATAGAAATATGAGGAATACTTGGTCATATAATTTCTCTATGATGGATGAGGAGGTCTTCCCAAGACTGGCTTCTTCAAGTGTCTCACCTTTATATAACCATCTCCATCAACTACCTTTGTGTTATACATATTCCTTGATTTTCCAAATATTGACTCATTGTCCTTCTTATTTTCTTCAAGCTTATTTTCAAATTTATTCTAATTAGTAGTGCTTGTGTCTTTCTTTATATCCTTGAAAGCTTTGAAGTTGTCATGCAGGTTTTCAAATGTACTGGTTATAGAGCTTTTCCATTTTTCACAACCAAGATTTAATCTCTCTTTTTAAGGCTTTTGAGAGTTGCTTAACTCATTAAGAATGTTTGAACCTCCTTTTCATTTCATAATTTTGTCTATTTTCACTTTATCCTTTTCAAGTTCTTTTCTCAAAGCCACTATTTTTGCTTATAACTTCATACATTCATCAAATTTAGATTGTAGTTCAAGTTTGACTACATCTTCTATTTTTTTTGCCTCTTTAACTTGTGTCTTTAGGTTCACCACCAACTGATCATATCTTTCAATAATTTTCGACAATTTTTCAATTTAGTTTTATCTAAGATTATTGTACCTTGAGTTCTCTTTTCTCAACTTGTTTATCTAATCTAGAGCACAAAAGAGTTCACACTTTAGATCTACTTCTCCTTCCTCTTCTTCATTAGAGTCTATAACTTCTTCTCTTTCTTGATTCATAAAATCTGATCCTAATGCTATGGATAGGACTTAATTTCCCTTAGCCACAAATGCATAATCATGAATATCATCTGAGCTATCACTATCATCTAATGAGTCACTATCTTATTTTTTGTATAGATCCTTCTTATTTTTAAAGAAGTTTTTCTTCTTGGAGTAGTGAGGTTTCACCCTTTTACTCTCCTCTTCTTGCTCAGAGTTATCCTTTTTTTTGTAAGGGCATTTAGAAAAAAAATGTCCTACCTTACCATAGTTAAATAATTTAAAGGGTAACTTACCTTTGTACTTTTTAGATTCTCTTATTAGTCTTCTGGCAAAGTTGGTGATGTAGAGTTGAAACACTTTTCCACACTTTATCCTTAATAAATGAATCACTTCCTTAGGTTTGGGTTTGAATAAAAACTAATCATGAAAAGGTATATAATTTCCTAAATATTATGTGGTTATCAAATATTTATCATTCTTATAATATTTCCATGATAAATCTTTACCCCTTTATGATAGTATCCCTCACTTATCTTCCCACTTATATAGCTCTGCCTATGCAATACTCAATCCTTGTAGCCTTGTTTGACTAAAAATTAAGTTGTATAGACAAATAACAAATAGTTATGAAATTTGATAGACTTATTATATCTTAACTTGTAGGAACACACTTGTATGCCAAATTTTAAGGTCCAATTCTTCTTCTAGACCTACTTTCTTTAAGCATATCAAATTAGGCCACTTTTATCCCTTACACAACACCTCACTCTAAAAATCCATACTAAAAAGTATTTATGGTCTTGTAAATTATTTATTCTCTTGAGGCACATAAAAAAACACTAGATCAAAAAAAATGGTGAATTTTGGTTGGTTCAAACTCCTCCAAATGACCAAACCCTAGTTTAGGGTTTATCCTACCTTATCACATGTTGAGAGTGCAAATAAATCCACTGGGAATGTTTCACAAGGTTTAAAGAGGGATAAAAAGTTTTAAATGGTTTTAATATCATCCTTTCACTTTTTTAATTTAGTGATAAAGTCACTATAACCTACAAATCATTCACAAACACAAAATCCCAGTCCTTTCTCACTATATTATGTCTGAAGGAAATAGGGTAGGTAGGGTTTCATTATCTTTTACACTTCAAAAGATTGTATGGAAAACAATAGAATTATTAAAACAATAAAATATTATATTAAACCCTTTCCAATCACCTTTTGAATCAAATAATATTTAATTCCAAAAAAAACATAGATTATAGAATCATGGTTTTGTGTGGACTGTAGGTTTCAATGAAAATTTTTTATAACAAAAATGGAGCAAGACTAATCTTTGATTATATATATATATATATATATATATATATATATAAGATCATTAAATATATTTATATTTGTGTTATAATTCTTATTCTCCACAGGGCTCAAATAAAGAAAGGATCAAATGCTAAGCCAAATTATTTGAACAAGGCTATGAGTGTGCACTCTGTAATATCATACCTGACTGTCAACAAAATAATTATTTCATACACTTAAATTTGGATTTCCTATCTCAAATAAGAAAATATAATTTGTTCATAAACATTATCAACACACAAAAAACCATTCTACTTACCACATTAATCATCTAAATACACATGTGCTCTCTCTCAGCTATGTAATCTCAATACACACAAAATTCTTATATCGTAGTCCTTATTGATTCAATAAGTTTATTTATTTTCATGTCCATTACTAAAAATCCTAAAATGGAAGAATCCATTAAAAAACCAATAATTACTCAATAAAACTCCTATCCAAGTGTATATTTAATTCTTGAAGACTTTCCTATGTAGAGGTCTTTTATTACATTGCATATTCTTGATTTTACATAAAATGACTAGTATATGACCTTGAATATAGAATAAATAACACATTAAGGACATTATCATAGTCTCAAAATCTCGTAGACATTTTTTTACACATTTCCACCTTTACAAGTACATGAAAATCTTTAGACAAGGCTTGGAAAATTCAAATTTTCAAAAAGAGCATTTTGGTAGGAAAAGTCATAATTTAAATTTTATGAATCTTCAAGCTACCTAGACCACACCTAAAGACTATTTATGACCTATAAAATACATGAAACACTTAAAATACTAATTCAATCCAAAATTGAGCTAACATTGGGATCCTTATAGGATGCCCCTGCATCATACTACTAAGCTAAATAATGTTTTCCATAGGTGTTGAATTGGTGTATGCTCCTATTTAATTTTATTGTACCTATATATAGAGTTTTTTTTCTATGAATTACCTCTCATATAGGTGACCATTTTATTGGGCCCCATAATTAGGCATTCTCTAGTTCATATTCTATAATGGTGTACCTACACATGCAACAAAATTGTTAAGAAAAACATAGTTGTTCTCCTCTATTACTTGTTTTGAGTGTGTATACCATGATTCCACTCTTTTAAATTTATCCATAATAACCTTGCTTCCATGATGAAATAATGATTCAAATGTGTCTTCTTTATCCTCATCCATTCTTCTTGTTTTATCCTCATTACTTCATGTATGTCATCCTTTTGTTCCTTACATGTTACATGATTATGTAATTGATTGGTTTGTTGTTGTACTTATCCATAATAACTATTATTTACCTCCTACATACAAAAGATTATATGTTATCTTCTAAATTCTCATTATCTTGACTTGACACTCTCATAATATTCATTCACTTGGTTGTCCTTCATGGACCTATTGTATGTTACCTAATTCTTTTTCATCTCTTCATTGTTCAAGACTCTCCCTCAAGAAATTGAGATTGGATTATATTTCATATATTAATCTACAACTTGAAATCATTACCAAATGTTGAGATAAACATGTAAACAACTCAATTACATACTTACTTCAAAAACTTGTACTTGGCAAAGGTTCACACTTCTCATCTTGGGCTGCCATTACCTCCTTGGGCTATTTATCCATCTTTATATCTTCATCCTAATGTACCAAATCCTTTTTTCCTATAATAAACTCTTTATAAAATAAACCAATAATCTGATCATCCTTATTCAAATGTAGAAATGTGTGATTATTTCCCTTATGTTCCAAAGAGTAGGTGTTCTTCACCCCATCATGACTAGTTGACCTATCAAATTGTTAAGGCCTTCCTAGTAGTACATTATAAACATCCATTAGGATTATATCACACATAACCTAATCCTTATAAGTACCAATCTAAAAATCTACTAAACATTGTTCATTAACAAACACATGATAACCCTTATGAATCCAAGAAACTTTGTAAGGTGTAGGGTGTGTTGATATTTTTAGGCCAATATTACATACCATTTCATTTGAAACTAAATTATCTATGATTCTAAAATCTATGATCATATTAAAACATTTACCATAGGACTTATATGTTGTTCTAAATAGTGTTTTTCATTGAGCACACTCATTCTCCTTTTGTGTCTTAAATAATTTCCTCCTCATCAAGAGTGACTCTCCTTCTTTAGTTTCTTCTAGGTGTGAAGTTGATCCAACACTTTATTATTATATAGGATACACCACTTGATTTATAGTCTCACTTCTATGTGTTATTTCTTGTTTCTCCTTTAGACACTCCCAATATCTATGACCTACATACTTATTGAATTTGAAACATTTTCCTATGAATCCACTAGTCCTTCTTCCTCTAGATGCATCTCCACCTCTTTAGTATGGCCTTATACCTATATAACCATGTCTTGGTTGCGTCTCATGCTTTAATATACTACTTTATCCTTATTTATATGCATTCTTTCTTGCATACTCTTCTCTTCCACTCATTGGTTTAAATTTTCCTCTTACTTGTTGTGTGTGTGTTCTTGTCAACTTCTCCTCATCTTTCAAGAATGCTTGATAAGATTTGTCAACTATTTTCAAAGTTAGATGCTAATCTCACATTGTATGGAAATCTTAAGGCCATTTAATCCATTACTACCTTTTTATCATCTTCTTCCAAGTGGCCTATTTTAATTGTCAACCTATGAAATTCTTTAGTATACTCCTTCAATTAATTCTCATTTTGTTTGAGATTTTGAAATATCCTAAACATGTTTTTGTGGTAGTCATTGGGCATGAACTTTCCCTTCATCTTCATCACCATCATATCCCATGACTGGATATTTACCTTACCTCTTTTCCTTATCTCTTCATGGATTCCATCCCATCACAAAGAAGTATGCACTTTAAATAATTTGATTTAAAATTTAAATTTCTTAGTGTCATCCACTTCTTCATAATTAAAATATTTATCCATGGCTACTATCTAGTCCACCAACTCATCCACATTGAGATTGCCATCATACATTGGAACATCCAACTTAGGTTTTGAACCCATCTTCATCATGGCTTTGATCAATATTTATTCCACTCTATCTTCTATTTATTTTTCCTCTTACAATATAGGAGCTTATTATTCTTATTTATCACTGTCATCTTTATCTATAACCCTTATTCTTTGGGCTATCTCTATAACTTCCATTCTTCCTTGCATATTCCTCATCTCAATGACCATATTTTTCATGGTATGTTTCATTCTCTAAGCTTCCATAGATTTTCTTGGTGTCATATCTAAAATATTATCCTCTTTATCTTGTAATCTAATCTTTCTACTCTGATACCAAAATGATGTAGAGATGAAACTCTTTTCCACACTTTGTCTTTAATCAATGAATCACTTCCTTAGGTTTGGGTTTGTAGAAAAACTAATTATGTAAAGGTATATATTTAATTGAATATTATGTGGTTATCAATTCTTTATCATTATTATTAGAGTTCCATGAAAACTCTTTACCCATTTATGATAGTCTCCTTCACTTATCTTCCCACTTATATAGCTCTGTCTATGCAATACTCAATCCTTATAGCCCTGTTTCACTAAAAATGAACTTGTATGGAAAAATAAAAAATAGTTATGAAATTACATAGAATTATTCTTCTTTCCCCTATAATAACATACTTATATGTCAAATTTGAGGGTCTAATTCTTATTTTATACCTACTTTCTCTCTTTAAGCCTATCAAATTAGGCCACTTTTAGCCCTTACACAACACCTCACTCTATAAATCCATACTACAAAGGACATATGGTATTTTAAATGATTTATTATCTTGAGGTACACAAAAAAAACTAGATCAAAAAATTTGGTGAATTCTAGTTAGTTCAAATTCCTCCAAATGACCAAACCCTAGCTTAGGGATTATCCTACCCTATCATAGGTTGAGAGGGTAAATAAATCCACTAATAATATTTTATAAGGTTTAAAAAGGGATAAAAAGTTTTAAATTGTTTGAATAAAATCCTTAAACTTTTTTCAATCAGTGATCAAGTCACTATAACCTATAAATCATTCATAAACACAAAATCTTGATCCTTTCTCACTATATTTTGTTTGAAGGAAACATGGTAGGCAGGGTTTCATTATGTTTTCCATTTCAAAATATTTTATGACCAATAATAGAATTATTTCCAATCTCAAATATTATTTTAAACCCATTCCAATCACATTTTGAATCAAACAAGATTAAATTCCAAAAATAACATAGAGTACATAATCTTGGTTTTGTGTGGACTTTAGGTTTCAATGAACAAGTTTTATAACTAGAATGGAATAATATCAATATTTGATAAGATATATGTGTGTGTGTGTGTGTGTGTGTGTGTGTGTGTGTGTGTGTGTGTGTGTGTGTGTGTGTGTGTGTGTGTGTGTGTGTGTGTGTGTGTGTGTGTGTGTGTGTGTGTGTGTGTGTGTGTGTGTGTGTGTGTGTGTGTGTGTGTGTGTGTGTGTGTGTGTGTGTGTGTGTGTGTGTGTGTGTGTGTTTGTGTGTGTGTGTGTATATATATATCTATACATATATATATATGTGTGTGTGTGTGTGTGTGTGTGTGTGTGTGTGTGTGTGTGTGTGTGTGTGTGTGTGTGTGTGTGTGTGTGTGTATATGTATATGTGTATATATATATGTATATGTATATATATCTACATATATATATATATATATATACACATATATATATATATATACATATATATATAAATATACATATATATATATATACATACATATATATACATATACATATACATATATATATGTATGTATATACACACACACACACACACACATATATATATTCATATGTGTGTGTGTGTGTGTGTGTGTGTGTGTGTGTGTGTGTGTGTATCATAACAAGATAATTCACTATACGCATATGTGTGTTCCACTTCCCATTCTCAACATGACTCAAATAAATAAAGGATCAAATTTTTAGCCAAATTGTTTGAAAAAGACTATGAGTGTGCACTTCTTGATATCAGACCTGATTTTCACCACAAAAGTGACTTCATTCACTTCAATTTGGATTCCGTATCTCAAATAAGGAAACATTATCAACACACAAACAACCATTATAATTACCATAGTAATCATCCAAGCACACATGTGCTTTGTCTCAACCATACAATCTCAATACACACAAAATTCTCTTATCATAGTCCTTCTTAATTCAACAAGTTTCTTTATTTTCATGTCCATTCTTCCACATCTTCAAATGGAATTAGGTATTAAAAAATAAAAAATAACTCAATAAAACTCATATTCAAGTCCATAACTGATTCTTGAAGACTTTCCCATGTAAAGGTCCTTCATTACATTGCATATTCTTGATTTTACATAAATGACTAATATATGACCTTGAGTATAGACTAAAGAACATATTAAGGACCTTATTATAGTCTCAAAACCTCATAGACAAGTTTTACACCTTGAAAACTTTATAAGTACTTGAAAATCCTCAGACAAGGCTTGGAAAATTCAAATTTTTGAAAAGAACATTTTGGCAGGAAAAGTCATAATTTAAATTTTATGAATCTTCAAGCTACCTAAACCACACCTAAAGACTATTTATGACCTCTAACACCTATGACACACTTAAAATACTAATTTAATCTAAAATTTAATAAACAGTGGGATACTTATAGGATACCCCTACATCAATTGGCTTCTTCTTCATCAGTCTCCTCAAATCTAGATGAGGATGCTTCTACTTTTACTTATATACTTTGAATGCAGCTTCTTTCTTGAAATTATATGCTTCTCCCATTCTCATCTCATAGGTAATGAAGGTTCTATGTAACTCATCAATATTGAGTTTATCCATATCTCTTACTTCCTCTAATGTAGATATTTTAGAGTCATACCTTAATGGTAGAGATCTTAGGACCTTTTTGACAATGACTTATTCTTTCATCTCTTCTCCAAGGCCTATAATTTCATTGAATATTTCATCTACTCTGAAGAGATAATCTAAAATTTTCTCTTCCTCATTAATTTTAAGGTTTTAAATCTTGCCTTTGTAGGTTTATAGCTTAGCCTTCTTTACCTTGTCATCTCCTTCATAGATGCTCTTTAGTTTGTTCCAGATATCTTGTGTATTTTCACAATTCATCACTTTGAAAAACTTTGAATTAGACAATCCACATAGAATAACATTTTTAGCCTTGGCGTTGCTCTCATATATTTTCTTGGTAGCTTGATCAATAGGAGTTGTAGTAGGAGTTGTATATCCATTCACAATAGATATCTATACATCAAACCCTAATGAAGATAGATATGCTTCCATTCTAATGATCCAAAATGCATAGCTTGTTCCATCAAAGATAGGTTCTTTTTTTGATAAATAACCTTCTAGACTATCCATTTATGTTCACCTTCTAATATCTACCTAAGATAATTAAGCTTCTTCTAAGGAACTAGAGCTCTGATACTAATTGTTGGAACATAACTATATAATGAGAGGGGGTGAATTAGTATATAGATTAATTTATTCCTTTTATAATACCTTTTAAAATATATTGAAAAGCATATAAATATTAAAAAATATATGCAAATATAACACACGCACACACACACACAAATTTACATGACACCATATGTATACATGGAAAACTCAATATAGGAAAAAACATGGTGAGAATAGCTACTAGAATCTACTATTCTAATCCATCCTCATAGTCAAAGCCTCACTAGAAAAACCTCATTAGTCACACATTTAAGGGAACTAACCCTAAATAGACACCAATCCCCTATTTTAAGAGAACTAACTCTATGGAAGCACCCACTCCCCAACTAAGCACCAACCTAGTTTGTTTGATGGCACCATCCAATAAGATCTACTATAGAGTTACAACTCCTAATTACAATGTTGATTCATAAAAGAATCCAATTCTCTATTCTTTGTTATAGGTCTAGTCTGTAACTACTTATGGTCTGCTCTTCATCTCTCTTCTCTCCTCATCCACTCTCTATTATGCCTATCTATCTTTGTGTCTCTATATTTTTTTATTTGACACACTTCATCAATCTCTTGCTCTTTGCCTCTCTCTCCAAACTTGATTCTACTCAATTGGCAATACCAATAGTTCTAACAACTTTTGCCTATATCCTAGATGCCATATATACATACATATATATATATATATATATATATATATATATATATATATAAGAAATTTATCTAGGGTTTCATATATTATTTGTGTTTACACTAGTTTGCTAACACATCATGCTCTATTCTGGACTCAGTTCATTATTACTTGAATTTCAAGTTTCTCATGTCTTAAACTCATGCTCCACTACCATGATTCCTAGTTTGATTATTATTTAAAGTATTTAATAGACTCTAATTTTGATTCACATGTATATTTAAAAAAATTATTAATTAAAATAATCAATCTCATTGTTTGTATCATATTCTTATATATTCCTATGCTTTATCGTTAACATTATCATATCCATCATTGATCTTATGTTTGGAACCATGATATGATGATATTTATTCAAATATAACATATTTAAAATGTGCTTATTGGATCAACATATGATAGGCTTATGTGCTCCATTTGATATTTTTACACTTTTGAACTTTAACTATTCAAATTTAAAATACATTAGTTGATCTATCTGATCTAATCTCCCACGTATCATTAGATCTTAAAAATTGCACAAAATTTATATCTATCTTAAGGTTAAAGATCAAGATCATGGTTTCATCTTGTTTCTTCCTAAGTCTTCGGAATGAATACACTTCATTTATCTTCTAAAACTTGTTTTGTATTTAACTCACCACTATGTCGATAAACCTTGAGCACTTTATCTCATTGAGTCTACTCACTCACCATCAAATCTTCTAAAAATATTGATCTTTATCTTTACTTAAATTTTTATAATGTGACACTTAGAATTAACACGTGACTTATACATATTGTTGTTAATTCATTCTATTAATACACTTGGCAATCTCACATTGCTCACTGACCTTTTGACTTTAAACCACTTGGTATATTTACTATGTAAGCTCTGTGATTGTGACACTTGTCACTAGCATGTTTAATTAAAGGTGCATTTGAAAAATTGACATTATTATGCTTAGTTGAATCTTTAGAGTATGATTAATCTCTAACTGTTGATCAAGATAAGAAAAATCTTAAGTTGAGGACTTAAGAATTATAAAGTCTTAGAACATTTGCTTGAGCTAGTAATTACTAGGTCAAAGGGGCCAGTTTTATAATGATGACAAGGGATTAAGATATAAATTAAGATATTAGGTCTAAGATATATCCATTCAACATAAAAATATAAAAAATATGAATTCCATGACTTAAAACCTAAAGGTTTAACTGAGAAACCCTATAATGTCCAAGAGCAAAGATCATTTAATTTTGGGCTCATCACTCTTCATCTGAAATTATTGATCATATATGTAATATGCTCATGAAAAACCCATTATTTATCTTCTATTTTATTCTCCTCAAACATCCATAAATGGTCTCTATAAAATCAATAAAATGTTTCATTATACAACTTATAAAATATGTTTTTCTCTTCATCAATCCTTCCTAATCCTTTTGACATCAATAGTGTCCCATTTGACATCAATGATAATAAAATTACTAAAATATATGTATCTACACCATATTAATCCAAGAAAAAATTAGATATTACTTAAATTTTATAATCTCCATCATCTACATTAGGTTCCTCCTCATTAATCACACAATTCAAGTTAGAGCTTGTTTCTATGTTAGGCTCAATATGAAATCTTGAAAGAGGCTAAGTTTTAATGGTAAATTTGGTCCCATTCCTTGATTTAAAGTCCAATAAGGACTAGTTATATTATAGATAGCCACTAATATGGCCTGTAAAGTCTCTATAAAGGTAGATTACAAAGTGAGATGGGAGGTCAATAATAACTATGTCTTGAAGAATAGGAAAACTAGGATAATCATGCAAGAAGACATTCAAATTTTTTATCAAACCTATTATATTAGAATGTATACCATATAGTTAGATAAATAATTTCCTATATGATTCATATTTTATGTCTAATTTAGCATCTATAACCTTGGACATGACTGAAGTAGAGGCTTCATTATCAACTATGCAATTATGAACCAATTTACCACCCACTATGAGAGTGAGATAGAATGGTGGAGGTTTCTTAGCATTATTAAATGGTTAGATAATGGTATTTAGGAAATTTTAAAGGAAAAAATGATTATGAATTTTGTTTAAAGGTGAATAACTAGTAGGAACAGTGGATAACTACTTTTGTAACAAATCTTTTCAACCATGCATATGAAGGATATCCCAAACAAAGATTGATGCTTTGGCACTTTTCAAGGAATCCAATATGTTTATGGAATTAATACTCATATTTTATTGAGTTATTATAGGAAAATTATTGGATATAACTTGATGGGTTGAGACACCTTGAGCAGAACTTACCACATTTTGACTTGAAAGAGGTGTAGGAGATTTTGGAACTATAACACTTATAACCATGCTTAGTTTCCTTGAAGGATGATAGGATGAGATTGTAGGGATGATATTTTCACCTCCTATATCCTTATTCTTGGACCTTATTTTTTATTCAATATAGGCTCATTGATTTATCATAAAAGTGTCCACCAAAAAGTTGGTGAAGCTTTCTCCATGAGGCTGCTAATCCTCATTTGATTACATCATGGCCTCATATTTAGCTAATAAGTGGGGTATAACTCCTACTTTAGAAACAATGGATTGATATCCACCTTAATTACCATCTACTAATTATAATTATTTCTAATATTATCCTTGTACCAAATTTATATGAACTGGTACCATCTCCCTTGCATTGGTGGTGGAGTTAGGATTTACCCATTTATAGGCATATTGGGAATAGGCTGCCATTGGCCCCTTCTTCTTCCATATTGCTTACCATATTATTTTTTATAGGGGTATATATTTTTATAGGTGGATTTTTTATATTACATCTTCCTATCTTAGCTTCCAACCATTGAATATATGCATATTTGTCCATCACATTATCTACCTTTTTAGGAGTAGCCTTAGACATGGTATTAACATTGGTAACTTGGGCTACATCTAGATTAATATAATAATTATGAGACAATGGGGTCATATACACATTAGGAGGTAACATTCCATCTTATATTAGACTATTTTTATCTTTTATAAAAACTTTATATGCTTTGGGAAGAGTTAAACCACCCATAGATTGAAGCATGATATTAATTTTAGTACCAATGACTTCAATTAGGTAGGGAACACAAAACTAGGAGGTGGTCTCATGGGACGGAGAAATATACACTAAGTCTTTTGAAACCTCTCATTGAAGTCATGCATTATTTCTTTGGAGCCTATTTTGATCACATTGAGATGATGTATGAAAGAAGCATGATCACTTTCATTTATAAATATTGATGTCAACAACACTCCAAAATCATCCCATGATGTGATTCATCCACCTTCTAGAGTCCTATACCAATCAATAGATTTCCCTCTAAGGGACATGAAAAGGAGTATAATGGAAATGTTCTCTTGATTGACATTCTGGAAGCTACAAAATTTGAAGATGTCCCTAATTTGTTCACTAGGTGTAACATGACTCTCACCATTGAATATGGGCACACCTTTTATGGAATTAAAAGGAATGACATCATATGCTTTAATGTGAATTGGATTTTTAGTATTGAAGGTAGGAAGAACATGAGGTATAACCATGTCTTATTCAATATATTCATGATCCAAAACTTGAAAGATTTGGTTGAAAGATAATTCAAAAATAAGAAAAACACAATTCAAATAATGCTATCTCTGAAAAGAGATGTTTTATTGATCAAAATTGCAGACCCAAACATATGTTTATCTCTGAGAAGAGATGTCTGATTTCCATTTTAGGTTACATATTCATTTATAAAAAATTTTAAGGTGTGAGGAGGATTTGGAAGGTCACTAATCCTGAGGGAGATTAAGTGGTTTTACTTCCATGATTTACAACAATACAAAATTTGAGGAATTGCTATTTTTAGAAACTTACTATTTTTAGGCTGCACTACTACAATTAAAATTTTGGGAACTTCCATTGGGTTTTATGGGGTAAAAATTAATTTAGAAGATATCAATTCCATCTCATGACTTTCCCCTCATTATTAGCTTTCCAACGATTCAAACGGTGAGTCAATTGGAGCTACGGTGTAAAAGTTATGGCTCCCAAAAGTTCCGTCATCAATTGGGGTGGACCCATCACCCGAATTGTCATCTGAATTTTTGCCTAGATCACTTAAATTTATTAAAAATCTTCACTCTATTAGCTTACTTAGATATAAAAATCCTCTTTGTTCTCAAAGGTTATATTAGGATGAGGATATTGAACTTAAAGAGGAAGTTCAGGTTAAATAGGTGGATTAATGGGGTTGAAAACTCTACTAGATGATGACCTAGTGAGAACCATGAATTATGATAACAATATTATGACAAAATAATGGCCTTGAATAAGATTTAACTTGATGGAGTCACCAAATACTGAGTATCACACCAATTTGAAGATGATGTTGTCAAGACCAACATTCACCTCGACAAGTTGTCTTGAAGATAATGGTCCCACAAGGTGTTCCAAAACTATTGTCACAAAATATTGAAACCTAAAATAGGGTGTTCAAGCCTCTTATAGATTTTGTAAATATGGTAACACTTCTAGGTCTTTATGTTTACCTATGGTGGAAGTGAGCCTCTATATTTGAAGGGCTAGCTCTATAAATGTATCTTGCAATGATTATCACCTAAACTAGTACTTTCTTGTGGGGAAAAGAGTTATAAATTTCATGGATTAAATTTATTCTAATGGGGTGATTTACCAATATGATTTTTATGTGACCATCATACTTTAATCATAATGAATTAGGGAATACAAACTAGCTTCTAAGTCCTAAAAGGTTTCTAACATGAGTGTTTCAATATAGAGGTGAGATGTGGGAGGAAACAAAAGGAAAATGAACCAGAGTGTAGATTTTACACTCAAAAGACAATTAAAAACTTTAAACTAGCCCAACAATTTTGACTACACTCTATATGACTTGTTAGAATAGGAACTCTTACATAAACATGTAAGGATAAGAGAAGAAATGATAGAGAATTATCACTTTACATTAGCATACATCACTTTCACACTTAGAAAATTGTTCAATAAATAAAAAATATATTTTCATTAATGTTCAAAGGAAAAATATGACATAATTCTAGTAGGGATTCACCGTACATGGTGTGATATTAGATTACAAAGGTCAAAATGGTACCTACTTATAGAACTTGAGAGAGAAGTGGGAAAAGAGAAGTACAAAGGTCACTAGAACACTTGTCATGTTGAGAGGAGTTACATATGTAGGATAATGAATTAGGAGATATAACATGTAAGGTTTGATAGGAAAAATGTCCCTCCAAGTCATGGGACTCATGAAATGTGGCATAAGACTTCTCATTATGCATAATAAAAGTGCATTCATCATTCAACCCTTTTATAACATCCTAAAACTAAATATGAATAGATATATTGATTTAACTAAGAGTTAGGGGTTTTGGACATGACCTTCCATGAATTGGTTGTATTAATTATTATCTATATTCTTTTATAAATGATCCATCACTACCTACAGTTAAATAAAATCATCTTTCACTCACTCTTCACACTTGACCTAAAAATTGGCTTCATTTTTCCATGAAAATATATAAAAGGGAGTGAATTACACTTGGTAAGACCCTCCATGTCCTTATAATTCTCAGGTAGACCTTAAAACGCCATCCACTTGAATTTCTCACCCTTCTCACTGTGTTGCTTAATTTGCCAAGTTTGACTAGCTAAGATGAAGGTGATGGTAGACACACTTAGGATTTTTTATGGAGATTTAAATGATCATATAGAGTTATATTAAGTATTAAACATTCACCCAAAGTTGGTTGTATCTCTTGAAACCTCCTAGATCCTAAAAAACACATTAAAATATCAAATAAACCAATTTTTTACCCTATCCATACAGGTAGGGAATGCCTAAATTGGATATAAAGTTTATATATAGATTCCCCTACAATGTTTAAACACTTTCATACCCATTATAATACATTAAGATAACTCTTCTCCTTCATTTCCTTCATCAAATCCTTATTCAAGGTTTTATAGGGTTTTATGTCCTTTTTTCTCTTAATCTTTATTCATAGAGATGGGACATTGGAGTTGAAAACAAATTACACAAGATCAATTCTCATGACCCTTGTAAAATTCACCAAACTCCTTATACATCCATGCATAACCTCCAAGAAGATGTGAGCATTCAAAGTCACCCTATCGAGCTTGATTCCTCATTTTTCACAAACATGAGTTGTCTATGAGCCCAAAAGTATATTTATTAGAGGCTTCTCTATATTTTATAAGCTTTTTCACATATGAGACACCCCCATAAACATTTTATAATTAATTTTAGAGCTCACCTAATGTTAGAAGTGACATTGGCCTCCCATTTAGGCTTTAGGCTTAAACCCTACCTAAAGGCTTTAATTGTAACCCTTTTAAGCTTGGATTACTTGTATATCTTAAAAATCATAGGAATGTTTTCTCATTTATGATAAAAAATTTCTAACATCCCCTTAAGGTCTAATCATCTCCTAGTTCACATGATCATCTCCACTCTCGAAGACTACATAGTTTGTGCTCTAGGGAAGTACCCTTTATTTGAGACAAAACATAGGGTACTTCCCCTATTTACTTAGAAAAAATTATTATTGGATGAGATTATCCTATTAGTGGGGACCCTCTACAAAAAGAAATTTCCCTATTCATATCATTTGACCCTCTAACTCCTTCAAAACCCAAGATAGACTGTGAAGAAGGGTACTATGTGTAGGGTTTCATCATATGGACTGTGTGTTACATCATTAGGGTTTTCTCTCTACATGTATCCACCATGAGAGTGTCATGAGGTGTTATTACTTGTATTTTAATCTTTATTAATCATGGAATTCATTATACCCTATCCAAATCTACATTTTTCACACCCTACCTTGATTGGCCTAGACTAAGTACAATTTCTTGATTGTGTTTTATTTATGAAGGGCACTTGTAGATGCATACTATATGTTGTAGCTTGAGATAATGACCCAAGACCATTTTTGGGGTTACTTAGGGTCATCAACATCTATTGGGACCTATCTACATCATATTTAAGCTGTATCCATATTGAAAACATTACTTTTCTATTAATTGTCTATAATAGTCAACTATAGTTGACTTTTTTGAGACAAAAGGACCTGTAAGTAGCAATAACCTTTGAAAACTAAGACACATATTATTTTGAAATCTTATAGGTCATATAAAATCATATTTCATCAACAAAAATTAGTATCTCCATCCTTAAGCCCCTACTATGGATGATGTAGGAGTTTGTACCTAGCTTTAGGTGGATAATATTAGAATTAGGCATACTTGTAGGTGTGGGTAGGGTCAAAACCTTACAATTATATCCTTCCTAAATGACCTCTTGATCAAAAATGTTCTCTTCAACTACATAGAACCATTAAATCATGGATGGTGGTCTAATACTACAACCTTTGGTGAAGAGGTCTCTTGGTACTCAAGTCCTATAGATGATAATGAAGAGACTCAATGTTCAAAGGATCATCTTTGGACCTTTCAACAACTACCTTCCACTAATCATACACCTCAAAAATTCTTCAAATATTTTATCCTATGTGGGAGATAGAAGGAATTCTCATTTATATGCTTTAAATCTCTTGATAACCTTGGCATATGATCTCCATGAAATGGTTATGTGCTCTATTTTGAATGTTTTAAGAATTTGATCCCTAAACATAGTCATCATTCAAAGATACAACCTTCTAGACCTATTTTATAGTATATCATCATAAATGGGTCTATCATGATCTCCACAACATACTTAGGTCTTCAATAAATTTTTTATCATGTCCAATTTCCTCCATCAAGATTTCTTAGTTATATGTGGTGACACCTATAGGTGGACTTTTACATGTGTGAAGGTAGATAATGAAATTATATTTCAAACAATACATGGTGTATGCTCATTTTATCACTCTTAGTCCTTTATAACCCCATAAAATGTATGTTTAAACCTTGAGGAGATAGATACCACTCAAGTATGTCTTACCCATCATGTCATCTTCATGTAGGGCACCCAAAGGTGAATGTAATAGAAGACAAGAGCATTGGGAAGGATGTATGGACTATGATCATGTAGTATGACCTTACCAAGGTCTCATATGGATTCCTCCATCTTATTTAAACTTTAAAAAATCCCAAAATTCATCTTTCTAATGTGAATATATCTCTTGAGATCACCTGTAGGTGCATATCTATGGCTGACTATGTATATATGTTATACATGATTGAAATAGTAGCTTATTTATTTCACCATGTGGAGGGCTCAATTAATTTTTAATTTTTAAATTATATTCTTAACCTCTCCAAACTCATTATATATCCATGAATGTGCTAAATAGCCTAACATAGTCTTCTTAGTTGAATGTATAAATTCACTGTGTGTCACTAAATGATTGTAATTCCATGAAGATTTATTTGAAGAATGAGATTGAAAGTTGAGGGGGATAAAATAATCTTGGAAAAGTGGGAATAAATTTATTATTTCCCTCTAAAACCACTACAAGGTGTGAAGATTCAAAAAATGATGAAAACTTGCTTGCAACATAAAACGGTGCCTTTACATATAACTTGAGATAATTGGCCTTTAAAAACACTTTAAAACTTGAAACAAAATATGGGGAACATATTATAAATATTAATATGTCATTTTTATATGATTACATCATCTAGATTGTATGGACTTATCCAAACAAGAGCAAAACCTATAGGGTATGGGAAATAATGAATATAAAAACATAGTCAACCTATTAGAGATGATTCATAAATCACAATTGACAAATAATTGAAATAATATTATGAAAATGAATATATCATATTTTAATATCACCTCCCAAAGTAATTTTCATCTAAAACTTCTCCAACTGGTCTTACCAAGCATAAACTTGTTGACTAGTTCTATGTGAATGGTTGAGCACTAGGAGAGCAGAATGTTTTTTGACCTATTTTACACTTTCAGAGAATTTTGAGCATGGAATTGATTTTTATGGATTTTAAGCGTTATATCACAAGGTTTTCACATGTGTCACACTCCCCTATAGGTCGTACAAGTGCCAAACTCCTTATTTAGTTATTTTATTGATTTTTAGTTAGAAAAACTACAAGTTTCAGATGGGAGTGACATTACTAATAGGGAATATGACATAGTGGATGTTGGGAAGAAAAATAAGACAACTTTTCACCATGAAAACCATGCCACTTTCATATATGATCCCAAAATGACCCGTAAGTTATTCAAGTTGACATAAGACATAATAAAACCATGACCAAGGCAAAAATGGCATTAAATTAATTCAAATGGACAATAAAACACCCTATGAAACTTTATTAGACCCATATATAAGGTTTTTACTATATGGGGTTGACCTATTTTGACTTGTGGTCAAAATAGTCAACAATACCAATGTATATATTTCTATCACAACTATGAATTTGAATCATATAACTATGTGCTTTGGCCAATTCAGATAATTATGGAAGTTTGGAGTACATGATTCCAAATCATCCTCCACTATATATGAATAATTATTAAAACTAATAAAATTACCAATGTGGAAGACATTTTTACAAAACATGCCCCCATTGTAAACTAGAGATGTTTAATATTGAATATGTGTGGATAACATGCTTCCAAAGCATAGCCCCACTAAATTTGAGAAATAATATAATAACTATACTGAATGAATGTGGAGAACATGATTTTAAATCATACCCCCATTGAATCTAAAAAATGTGAATGTGTGGAATCCATGTCTATATGACATGCTTCCACTGAATCTAAAAACTATGAATGTGTGGAATCCATGTCCATATGACATGTCCCCACTGAAAATGAAAATTGGTATAAGTACTAAATACTACATGAGTGTTGAGAACTTTCTTCCAAATCATGTCCCCACTAAATCTAAGAATGATGATTTTGTGGAAGCCATGCCTATATGAAATACCCCTATTATATCTAAAGTTGATATAATTAACATTTAAAGAATGAGTGTGGGGAACATGCTTTCAAATCATGTGTTTCTAATTGTTTTTCACTTTTCCACATTCAAAAGAGATGAGAAACTATGATAAAATGGTTAGGGGTTTGTACATACTCAGATGAAGTTTGTGCATCATTATCCAGACGACTGAAGGAGCTCCTCTTTGGCTATGGAGGATGACACCTGTAGAAGAAAGAGACTCAAACATAGAGATTGTTAGATAGAGATAAGGTGGACTGCCAAGCGATATGCTCGATCCCAGAAGTGCAAAGACTTCCTTGAGGGATGACAGTCCATTGTTAATAAGTAAAAATGTTAGAAATAAAGAAATGACAAATGACTAGCAAAGAGGAAATTAGATAATGCGTACGTATTTCTTTGCATTCGGTCTGCCACAGTCGCCGACGTCGGTAGTTTTTTCAGCATTGGTTGGTTAAAGTTTTCGACATCAGTTATACTGCCAACGTCAGTAGAAGAAATGGTCAATGTCGGTCAAGGCAATGGCCTTGGATGGGTTTTAGATGTGTTTTAGGCTGAGTCTGTGGTTGATAGAATGGTCTGAGAGGTAAAAAGGGTCTGTGTAGGGATGCAGGACAATAGATAGGGTCTTAGGAGGGACAAGGGGTAGAGGATAGGTTGCCAAAGGGGGATAAGGATATGGGGAAGACCTCTTAGCCTTTCTAGGAAGAAATTCAGTCTTGGTCTGGTCTAAAGTGCTTAGAACTAGTAAAAAGAGAACTTATTATTGATGCTTTCTAAACTACTGAAATGAAATAAAAGAAGAATACTTAGCTCTTTCTTGTTGATAAAGGAGTGTGGAAGATTTGTTGCTGATGTACCTACAATATCTTTAACCTAAAGTCTGGAGCTATTTTTTTAAAGTGCCTATAGCCTGTGATGTTTGGTGTGTGTCTAGGAGAGAGAGAGGGAAGAGAATTTGAGATAGAATTCACGTTCGCAGTCTGTGATTGATTGATTTTGGGTAGAATTTGGGGAGAGATTGATTCTGAATAGAATTCAGGGAGAGATCAATAATTTGCCTTCGGGCTTGTCTTAAGCAATCGACATCGGTGATCCCACCAGTGTCGACCGACTGGTAACCAACGTCGATAGCTAGAAGAATGGAAAAAAGGCTATTTTTAGCCTTTCACACATTCCTCCATCTGTCGAGTTCAGCTGCTATTAAAAAATAGTTTCAAGGTAGATTAAATGAGTGCAAGAGGTTAGTGGGATGAATGAAATAGGGTTTAAGTAATTAAGATTTGGCATGGGATAATGGAGGTATCCAAGGAGAGGTATCCAAGGTGGGGTGAGGTGTCAAGGGTAATGTGTTAAGGGGGGTGTTATTAATTTAAAATAAGTCATTATTTTAAATAAATAAGTGTGTGGGTTAGGAATGTGTTAGAAGTGGACCAAGGGGACCAAGGGGGAGAGTCAGCCAAGGAGTAGACATGATTTTGGTGTCTACATTTGCCCATTTTTGTCTTGTTGGTTGTTTTGATGAACTATAAGACAAAAATAGGAGTAAGTTGCCCTAGGTATGGGATGAGGTCTTTTTTGTCCTGTTGGTTGTTCTAATGAACTGCAAGACAAAAATAAGAGTAAGTTGCCCCAGGTATGGGATGAGGTAGTTTTTGCCCTGTTGGTTGTTCTGGTGAACTGCAAGACAAAAATAGGAGTTGGTTGCCCTTGATTATGGGATGAGGTATTCCCCCTCAAAGCGGGATTCAAGGGAAGGGAACCTAAAATTGGGGGCTGATTTGATAGATAGAGGATGGATATGGTGAAGTTTAAGTGTGAACACTGTAAGAGTTGAGACTGGGTGCATACCACTTCACGTGATGGTCAGGTCAAATTGTCGCAGGTCAAGGGTTGAGGAGTGCTAAAATTGAAATAACTTGTCCCCAACATTTAGTCGTAGCTGATTGGGTTATTTGATCCAAGCTGTAGCTCCAATGGTCATCATGTTCCAAGTATCTCAAGCTCAGGAAGTGCTCTTAGAAAACACAAAAATGTCACAAGTAGTGGGGATCAACTTGCTCATGATCCAATACTTGTGAGGGTCAAAATGTGGGTTACAGACAATTTTTCTAACCATTCGTGAGGTAGCATACATATAATCAAAACAACTAAGGCAAAATGGTCATGGTCGAAGGAGATAGGCGTGATCTCCAAGATTGTTGGTCGAGTCGAGTTGAGATAGTTGGTCCATTAGAGGGACAAACAAAGAAATGGCTGAGCTAACCTCAGAAGACTCCATGTTAATTGAGTGCTACCTACATAGCCCCTATTTGAAGGGCCTTAGGCCAATGTAGTTCTCCCTAAAAGGCAGGAAGAGGGTCGGTTATGGATGTGGTTTGGATGAGGTTAAGTCATGGTTAAAGGTCGAAATGGTTTGTCCATTAGATAGATGAACAAACGGATGTGGCTGAGCTAACCCCAGAAGACGTCATGTCAGTTGAGTGCTGCCTATATAGCCCTTAGTAGAAGGGCATCAGACCAATGTAGTTTAGACTAGGAGTCAAAGTGGTTGATAGTTGGTTTGGACTAGGTTAAGTCATGGTTAAAGGTGAAATGGTTTGCCCATCAAGTAGATGAACAAACGGATGTGGCCGAGCTAACCCTAGAAGATGTCATGTAATCTGAGTGCTGCCTACATAGCCCCTATTGGAAGGCCTTCAGACCAATGTAGTTTAGGCTGGTTGATAGGTTGGTTTGGTCAAGTTATAAATAATGAGGGTATGATGATGTTACAACATTTTCCATATTGTGTGATGGTATATTCTGTAAAATGGGTTGAGTGGTCTTTCACTCCTAGCAATTTTCCATATTGGTGATGGATGTATGCTAAAAATGAATTGAGTCTATTTATGCTTCAGGAAGTAATGGTTTATGCTTGACATAAATTGCGTGGTCGATAGTTTCCATGTGTATTATTGTCCATAGAAACTAGTGTGTATCGGCTATGATAGTGTGAGTGGTCTTAGAAATGTTTGGGTTGGTTTGGTTTGGTTTAGAAAATGATTTGGTTGAATGTGCAAAGGTATGGATAAGTAGTGAAAGGCACGTTGCTCTTTCATTGACAAGGACCATAATGATAACATAGATAAGGGTTTTACAAACAAAATCCCCGTTCATGCATTACATCTTTGACCATTGGTTATGTTAGAGAAGTAATCGAATCACTTTGACATTAAAATGAGCTTGAAATCCCTTGAGTAGGTGATGTGATATGTTAGGATAGGGTAACCCCTTTTAGCAGGGATAACTTTTCCCCTTTTGATAGGAGACCCTGAGAATGACTATAAGTCAAGTCCATGACACATTTTTTTTGGGTAGACTGATCAATGCAGGAAGTCTACATGGGGATGTCATTTTGTTTTGTGGTCATTTGTGAAGTTGATCGATGCGAGAAGCTTCTAAGAGAGTGCTATTTGTAGAAATATTTTAGGCATAGCCATCCTTCAAGGGAGTGGTCTATAGTTTTGCTTTATATATTTTTGAGGGCTTTGAATAGTTGTCCTTCAAGGGAGCAGTCTATTAGCTACAACAATGATGATACAGATGTCCTTCAGGGGAGCAGTCTGCATTTAGAGTTTATGACCTTTGGATATTTTGACATTTCTATTTATTTTTGATAGAATTTTAGTCATGGACAAGAATATAAAATTTCGAGGGCTCCCTTTTATCATGACAAAGTATCCATATTTTATAAAAGGGTCACATAGTGTTTGTGTAGGGGAACGGGGTTAAAAGGAATGAGGATTAAAATGACAGGGATTGCTCAAGGGGCGAGATCAAGTTAAATTTCAAGTGAACGAGTACTCGACTAATAGTATAATGGTCATAGATGTAAGGCATTAAGAGGCTTAGGTTCTAGTCAGCCTTCAAGAGAAGATAGATGATAATTCCCTGATCCATACTTGTGCATTATGATGTAAGGTCCAAGCCAATTAGGAGCAAACTTTCCTCATTTGCTTCTTTCCAAATTGGTCACGTGTTAAAGATGATTAAGAAGTTGGTTGATGTTTGGTCGATGCTTGGTTGGTTGATGTTTGGTCGATGTTGGTCGATGCTTGGTTGATGCTTGGTCGAGGTCAGTTGATGCTTGGTTGATGTTTGGTCTAAGCTTAGTCGAGGCTTGGTCGAGGTCGTGATAGTCAATATAGAGTCAAATTCTCCCAATTATTTTGGTGATGAGGAGAATGCTTGAGAAATGGTTGGATAAGATGGAGAGAAGACATTAAAGCTTCTCTTTGTCAAGGAGTGCGATGCAAGGATGCATCCTATGAAGCTTTTGCCTGATAGACTTTAGTTTGAAAGGATGAGATCCTGATCTTCCAAGTTGGAGTTTGGAATCTCAAAATTATGGACGGTGATGGAGGTAGTGGTTGGTAATGATTGGACTAAGGCAGTTAATGGTTGGGAGTCTTTAGGTTGGACCTCCACTACCTGTAAGGCTTTGATTAAGGCTTGATGATGTTGTGGAGAGCTTTGAATGAGGTCATACAAAGATGTCTTCACAGAGGTTTGGTGAAGGTGTTTCACCATGGGGTCATGAATTGGTTTCGAAAAAGTTGGTTGAGATGTGCCCAAAAGTGAAATCTTGGGTTTTGATGGTTGAGGAGGCTTGATGAATGGATATGTTTGAGGGAGAGAAACATTCTCTTTCCCTTTATCCTGTATGGTTTGTGACCTGTTGGCCACATTTATGGTGTTGATTTCAAACAAAGGGGTTGAATGTGATAGAGGAATGATAGTCTTACATTCAGATCTTGATTTAGGTGATGAGGTTTGAGAGGCATGGGATGGTGTCGATGGTTTGTTGAAAGGGTGGTCAAAAGGATCCTTAATGAAATAGGTGTCCTTTTTGAAGTGTTGACAAATGACAGCTTTAAGAGTGCAACAATGCTTAGTGTCATGTCCAGGTGTGCGATGATATGCACAAAATTTAGTGTCATCAAACCAAGATGGTTTTGGTCCAAGAGTTGATGAGTGTGTCGGTGAAAAGGTTTGGGAGACATGGGATGGTGTTGGAGATTTATCAAAGGGGTCTTTAACAAGAAGGGTGTCTTTGTCCATATAATGGTGAATGGTAACCTTAAGGGCACAATAATTTTCAGTGTCATGTCTAGGTGTGCGATGATATAGGCAAATTTTAGTGTCATCGAACTAGGACGGTTTTGGTCTAAGAGGTTGGTATGGCTTAATAGGTAGAAGAGTGATGTTAGAGGATTGTAACAATTGGCATAATAGTAAGGTGTAAGAACCTGCTAATGGGTATGCACATTTTGTTATCGTAAAAGTTGGCAACTTCCATTTAGAAGCTGTTGAGGGAGTGTTTTGTACCATCCTTTTGTTTGGCAGTTTGGCCAAATGCGTAGATGACACTTTCATGGTAGGAGACATTAGATGTTTTGAAGGAGGTATGTTTTTGTTTGGTATTGGTAGTAATGGAGGCGATTTGTTTTTGTTGGGTAAAGGGAGCAATGGAGGCAACTTGTTGTTGATAGGTGTTGGAGTAGGAAACACTCCTTTTAAGGTGGATGGATGAGGGCCCAAAATAGAGGGCAATGATGATGGTGGGAGAAAAGTTCTCTAATGTGGTTTAGTAGCCTTCTTTGGTTTTGTTTGAGGGCCACTATTGTGGGGGGTCAGGTTCAAGTCTACCCTCACCGGATCTTCTTCGACTGAAGTAGGTGAGGTGGTGAGTTCCTCTTTCGACAGAAAAGGGATTGGAGATTGTGGCTCTTTGAGAAGGTAGAGCATAGGGATGGTGATGGCTTCAGTGTGTGGTCGAGGTGTAGGAAAAGTATGATCCCCCATTGTTGATAGAAAGGATGAGGGTGAGGCTACCAGTGCTGGTATCGTCAAAGTGTCCTCCAATATAAGAGAGGTTGATGGAGAACTAATAGGAGAAGAAGGTTCATCTTTTTGTGGAGGAGAAATAGGAGAAAAATGATCTTCTACTTGTGAAGGACCAATGGGTGGGCTAACCTCTTCAGACTGTGAGAGAGGTTGGTTAGGCATAAGAGGTGAGATCGTGTTGACTGTGCATATATTACGCTCTTGGGAGTCATCAGCGATGGTCTGCACATTGTTTTGGCTAGGGGGATGGTTAGGGAAAGGTTGTCTAAAGATGTCGATGTTTTTATTTGGTGGTGAGTTTGGGTTATCCAAAATAAGATCACCTTTATCTATCATGTCTTGGATAATGTTTTTGAAGGTTTTGCAGTTGTTTATGTCATGGCCCTGGACACGGTGATAATGACAAAAGTCATTTTCATTGTACCATGTAGATATAGGTTTTGAGGGGTCGAATTGAGGCAGTGGTCAAATTTGGGGGAGATTGAGGACCCCATGCTTGAACAATTTATCCAAAATAGAAGCCTATGGTTTGGTTTGAGGGCCACTACTGTGGGGGGTTAGGTTCAAGTCTACCCTCACCGGATCTTCTTCGACTAAAGTAGGTGAGGTGGTGAGTTCCTCTTTTGGTTGAGAAGGGATTGGAGATTGTGGCTCTTCAAGAATGCAGAGCATAGGGATGGTGATGGCTTCAGCATGTGGTTGAGGCACAGGAAAAGTATGATCCCCCATTATTGATAGAAAGGATGAGGGTGAGGCTAACGGTGCTAGTATCGTCAAATCATCCTCCAATATGAGAGAGGTCAATGGAGAACTAATAGGAGAAGAAGGTTCATCTACCTATGGAAAAGAAATGGGAGAAGAATACTCTTCTACTTGTGAAGGACCAATGGGTGGGATAACCTCTTTAGACTATGAGAGAGGTTGGTTAGGCATAAGAGGTGAGACCATGTTAACTGTGCATATATTATGCTCTTGGGAGTCATCGGTCATTGTTTGCATGTTGTTTTGGCTAGGGGGATGGTTAGGGAAAGGTTGTCTAAAGATGTTGATGATTTGATTTGGTGGCACGTTTGGGTTATCTAAAACAAGATCACCTTTCTCTATCATGTCTTGGACAATGTTTTTGAAGGTTTTGCAGTTGTTTATGTCATGGCCCTGGACACGGTGATAATGACAAAAGTCATTTTCCTTGTACCATGCAGGGATAGATTTTGAGGGGTCAAATTGAGGTGGTGGTCAAATTTAGGGGAGATTGAGGACCCCTTGCTTGACCAGTTTATCCAAAATGGAAGTGTATGATTCACCTATAAGAGTATACTGACACTGTATATACCGTTTTTGGAATTGTTTGGTGATCCTTTGTGATGTGGAAGGTTTGAATTGGTTGGTTGTTGTTAGCCTAAGGACCACATCATTTGTTGATCCCTTAGACTTGGAATATGAAGAAGAAGGTTTGGATGAAGAAGGGTCATTGGATTTTTCATTAGTATTTTTACTATGCAATCTAACCTTGTTTTCTTCGACAGCACAGAGTTCAAGCTTTCTGGCCATCATGAAAGCTTCGTCAAATGTGCAAAATGTTTGGACTCACAAAGTAGATGAAATATGTTTGGCACACGCCTATGAAAAGAGCTCGATGAGTTCAGGTTGAGGTAAAGAAAAGGAAAGTTGGTTGATTAAGCCTCTCCAACGGGCAACAAAATCGGCTATGGATTCATCGTCAAACTGTCTGATAGAGTATAGGTCCATGATGGAGACCTTTTTGGTGATGTTGATAGAAAAGTGGTCAAGGAAAATTTGGGCTAGTTGAGTGAAAGAAAAGATAGAATGACTAGTAAGGGAGCTATACCAGTTGAGGGCAGCACCAGAAAGTGACATGGGAAATGTGCAGAGCAATAATGCATCATCACGTGCTATAAGATAACAAGCATGTCTAAATGCTTGTAGATGTTACTGTGGGTCTTCCTTACTCTGAAAGCAAGTAAACTTTGGAAGTTCCCACTGAGTGGGATATGGCCGGATTGGGACTGAAGGATGAATGGGTTCATTGTAAATTTGTGCATATGAAATAATATTACTTGAACTAGAAATAGATGTCTCAAAATTAGATATCTTGTCCGTCAACATCTTGATTAGGTCGATTGACAGATTTATGGGTGGGGCACCCCCTAGGTTGTAAGGCGCTTAGAAGGTATTAGGAGGGGTGTATGACATAGTTGGTTGTACTTGTATAGGTGCAACATATTGGTAACTAGTCATAGGGACTAATGTCAAATCCAAGGGTGGTTGTGTCATGAAGCTAGTAGGCACAACTTGGCTTGATGTCGCTATAGGTGGTTGAATGATGACACTGGTAAAAGGATAGGTAGTCACTCCCATGTTTATAGGTGTTAGTGTGTGTGGAGTCGAGACAATCAAGTTCTAAAAAATGTGATGAACTTGGTTGAAGTGAAGAGTCTCATGTTTGGATTTTAGCGAGATATTGTTGGAAAGCCTTTACATTATGTTCAAGGAATCTCTCAAAAATTTGATCCCCTTCAGGAACAATAGGAGATTGATCAGGGGTTGACTGGACAGGAGAATATTTAGCATCTAAAGTACACTCTATTAGGGTAATTGATATAAAGGGTGAAGGCGGAAGTGGTTGTTGCCTTGCGTGGTCAACTAGAGTTTTGGTTTGACTACATGTCAAAACCATTCAAGGCAAAAAGGGTCAGCTTCTAGAAACCATGTTTTTTTTAGTTTTAGAAATTCAGAATGTGTTTTTGATAGAAGAAAGGTTAGGTTTTAAGCCTACTATTTTGGAAGAAGGATTTTGACAGTGACCAACGTCTGTATAAAAACCAATGCCGGTGAATAGAGGGGCTGATGTCGGTGAAAAAAGTTGTCGACGTCGGTGGAAAAACCGATGTCGATGACTACGGATTTCTAAAAACTTTAGAAGACTGAAAGTTTTTGGAAGAAAGAAGAAAGTTTGAGTTGTTCTTGAAGCCTAGAATGCAACCTCACTAGCTCAAAATATTAGATAGAGATAGAAAAATAGATGAAGACAAGCAAACCCCTAAACGTTAATTCTTAAGAATAAGTTTTAGAGTCTTGTTGGCTTATGCCTTAGAAGAGTGTGTTTGGGAAGTTGGCTTTTAGAACGGGTCCTAGAAGAAGCAGTCTAAGGTTGGTTTTGGGTTAGTTTTGGTGCTCAAAAGTCTGTATTAGGTTCTATACGTGGCCTGGTGCTAAGGAGCAAGCTCCCCTCACTTCACAAATCTAGAGATAAGCTGGGTCACTTAGCCAGTATATACTTCTCCTAGAGTTTATACTCTACCAGAGAACAGAGTGGGCTCTCTCCTTGGTAGTGAAGTCTAAGTGAGATTACTAGGAAGGGTAAGGTATCCGCTAGGTGATGAAATCCTAGTTGGACCTTGTCTCAGGTATGTTTAGATGTTTAGTTGTGAAAGTGGTCTTGTCATGTAACATAAGTGCACTAAGGTTTATTCATAATGCATTTTTAAGTTACTAGATGAGTGGAATAAACATGCATTCAAACAGAGATGAAGTGAAAAATATTTTTAAGCCCAAATTGAAATGTGTGTTCGGATGCAGACAAGTGGAGAAAAGGTTGAAGAGTATGAATTTCAACACTCTAAGATGTAGGAGAAAAGGTGACCAGAAGAAAATGAAATTGATTCTTTTTAACTTTGCTTATGGTGTCTTTTTGAAAGAGATAGAAGAAAAGGATGCAAGAAGAGATCTAATGCACCTATATGAAAAGTTTGCTTTTAGAAGAAAAAGTATGATGAACCCAAGGAAAATTCCAGGGGTCCCATCGGGTGTGCTAGAATGTTTCTAACTATTTTTTATTTTTCCACATTCAAAAGAGATGAGAAACTATGATAAAATGGTCAGGGGTTTGTACATACCCAGATGAATTTTGTGCGCCGTTATCCAGACGACTGAAGGAGCTCCTCTTTGGCTATGGAGGATGACACCTATAGATGAAAGAGACTCAAACACAGAGATTGTTAGATAGAGATAAGGTGGACTGTCAAGCGATATGTTCGGTCCCAGAAGTGTAAAGACTTCCTTGAGGGATGGCAGTCCACTGTTAATAAGTAAAAGTGTCAAAAATAAAGAAATGACAAATGACTAGCAAAGAAGAAATTAGATAATGCGTACCTATTTCTTTGTAGTCAGTCTACCACAGTCACCGACGTCGGTAGTTCTGCCAGCATAGGTTGGTTAAAGTTGTCAATGTTAGTTATATTATCAACATCAGTAGAGGAAATGGTCAATGTCAGTCAGGGCGATGGCCTTGGACGGGTTTTGGATGTGTTTCAGGCTAAGTCTGTGGTCGACAGAATGGTCTGAGAGGTAAAAAGTGTCTGTGCAGGGATGCAAGACAATAGATAGGGTCTTAAGAGGGACAAGGGGTAGAGGATAGGTTGTCAAAGGGGGATAAGGATATGGGGAAGACCTCGTAGCCTTTCTAGGAAGAAAGTCAGGCTTGGTCTGGTCTACAGTGCTTAGAACTAGTAAAAAGAGAACTTATTACTGATGCTTTCTAAACTACTAAAATGAAATAAAAGAAGAATAATTAGCTCTTGCTTGTTGATAAAGGAGTGTGGAAGATTTGTTGCTGATGTCGCTGATGTACCTACAATGTCTTTAACCCAAAGTTTGGAGCTATTTTTGTAGAGTGCCTGTAGCCTATGATGCTTGGTGTGTGTCTAGGAGAGAGAGAGAGGGAAGAGAGTCTGAGATAGAATTCACGTTTGTGGTCTGTGATTGATTGATTCTAGGTAGAATTTAGGGAGAGATTGATTTTGGGCAAAATTTGGGGAGAGCTCAAGACTTTGCCTTTGGGCTTGTCTTAAGAAATCGATGTCAGTGATCCCACCAGCATCGGCCGATTGGTAACCAATGTTGGTAGCTCGAAGAATGGAAAAAAGTCTATTTTTAGCCTTTCACCTATTCCTCCATCTATCGAGTTTAGCTGCTGTTAAAAAATGGTCCTAAGGTAGATTAATGAGCGTGAGAGGTTAGTGGGAGGAATGAAATGGGGTTTAAGTAATTAAGATTTGGCATGGGATGATGGAGGTATCCAAGGAGAGGTATCCAAGGTGGGGTGAGGTGTCAAGGGTGATGTGTCAAGGGGGGTGTTATTAATTTAAAATAAGTTATTATTTTAATTTAATAAGTGTGTGGGTTAGGAATGTGTTAGAAGTGGACCAAGGGGACCAAGGGGGAGAGTCGGCCAAGGAGTAGACACGATTTTGGTGTCTACATTTGCCCCTTTTTATCTTGTTAGTTGTTCTAGTGAACTGCAAGTCAAAAATAGGAGTAAGTTGCCCCATGTATGGGATGAGGTCTTTTTTATCCTGTTGGTTGTTCTAATGAACTGCAAGACAAAAATAAGAGTAAGTTGCCCTAGGTATGGGATGAGGTAGTTTTTGCCATGTTGGTTGTTCTGGTGAACTGCAAGACAAAAATAGGAGTTGGTTGCCCCTAATTATGGGATGAGGTATTCCCCCTCAAAGCAAGAGTCGAGGGAAGGGAAATTGAAATCAGGGGCTGATTTGAGAGATAGAGGATGGATATGGTGAAGTTTGAGTGTGAACGCTGTAAGAGTTGAGATTGCATGCATACCACTTCACGTGATGGTCAGGTCAAATTGTCGTAGGTCAAGGGTTAAGGAGTGATAAAATCAAAATAACTGGTCCCTAGCATTTAGTCGTAGTTGATTGGGTTAGTCGATCTAAGCTATAGCTCTAATGGTCATCATGTTCCAATTATCCTAAGCTCAGGAAGTGCTCTTGGCAAACATGAAAATGTCACAAGTAGTGGGGATCAACTTGCTCGTGATCCAATACTTGTGAGGGTCAAAATGTGGGTTGCAGACAATTTTTCTAACCATTTGTAAGGTAACATACATACAATCAAAACAACTAAGGCAAAGTGGTCATGGTCAGAGGAGATAGGTGTGATCTCCAAGGTTGTTGGTTGAGTCGAGTTGAGATAGTTGGTCCTTTAGAGGGACGGACAAAGGAATGGCTGAGCTAACCTCAGAAGACCCCATGTCAACTGAGTGCTTCCTACATAACCCCTGTTTAAAGGGCCTTAGGCCAATGTAGTTCTCCCTAAACGGGAGGAAGAAGGTCGGTTATGGATGTGGTTTGGATGAGGTTAAGTCATGGTTAAAGGTTGAAATGGTTTGTCCATCAGATAGATGAACAAATGGATGTGGCTGAGCTAACTCCAGAAGACGTCATGCCAGCTGAGTGCTACCTACATAGCCCTTGTTGGAAGGGCCTTAGACCAATGTAGTTTAGACTAGGAGTCCAAGTGGTTGATAGTTGGTTTGGACTAGGTTAAGTCATGGTTAAAGGTGAAATGGTTTGCCCATCAAGTGGATGAACAAATGAATGTGGCTGAGCTAACCCCAGAAGATGTCATGTAATCTGAGTGCTACCTACATAGCCCATGTTGGAAGGGCCTCAGAACAAAGTAGTTCAGGCTGGTTGATAGGTTGGTTTGGTCAGGTTATAAATGATGAGGGTATGATGATGTTACAACATTTTTCATATTGTGTGATGGTATATTCTGTAACATGGGTTGAGTGGTCTTTCACTCGTAGCAATTTTTCATATTGGTGATGGATGTATGCTAAAAATGAATTGAGTCTATTTATGATTTAGGAAGTAATGGTTTATGCTTGACATAAATTGCATGGTCGATAGTTTCCATGTGTATTATTGTCCATAGAAACTAGTATGAATCGGCTATGATAGTGTGAATGGTCTTGGAAATGTTTGGGTTGGTTTGGTTTGGTTGAGAAAATGATTTGGTTGAATGTGACAAAGGTATGGATAATAAGTGAAAGGCGTGTTGCTCTTTCATTGACAAGGACCATAATGATAGCATAGATAAGGGTTTTGTAAACAAAATCCCGGTTCATGCATTATGTCTTTGACCATTGGTTGTGTTAGAGAAGTAATCGAATCACTTTGACATTAAAATGAGCTTGAAATCCCTTGAGTAGGTGATGTGATATGTTAGGATAGGGTAACCCCTTTTAGTAGGGATAACTTTGCCCCTTTTTATAGGAGACCCTGAGAACGACTATAAGTCAAGTCCATGACACATTTTTTTTGGGTAGACTGATCAATGCGGGATGTCTACATGGAGATGTCATTTTGTTTTGTGGTCATTTGTGAAGCTGATCGATGCGAGAAGCTTCTAAGAGAGTGTTGTTTGTAGCAATATTTTAGGCATAGCCATCCTTCGAGGGAGTGGTCTATATTTTTGCTTTATATATTTTTGAGGGCCTTAAATAGCTATCTTTTAAGGGAGCAGTCTATTAGCTACAACAATGATGATACAGCTGTCCTTTGGGGGAGCAGTCTGCATTTAGAGTTTATGACCTTTGGATATTTTGACATTTCTATTTATTTTTGACAAAAATTTTAGTCATGGATAAGACTATAGAAGTTTGAGGGCTCCCTTTTATCAGGACATAGTGTTTGTGTAGGGGAATAGGGTTAAAAGGAATGAGGATTAAAATGACAGGGATTGCTCAAGAGGCGAGCTCAAGTTAAATGTCAAGTGAATGAGTACTTGACTAAAAGTAGAATGGTCGTAGATGTAAGGCATTAAGAGGCTCAAGTTCTGTTTAGCCTTCAAGAGAAGATAGATGATAAGTCCCTAATCCATACTTGTGCATTATGATGTAAGGTCCGAGCCAATTAGGAGCAAACTTGCGTCATTTACTTCTTTCCAAATTGGTCACATGTTAAAAATGATTAAGAAGTTGGTTGATGTTTGGTCGATGCTTGGTTGGTTGATGTTGGTCGATGTTGGTCGATGCTTGGTCGAGGTCGGTTGATGCTTGGTTGATGTTTGGTTGAGGATTGGTAGAGGCTTGGTCGAGGCTCGGTCGAGGTCATGATAGTCAATATAGAGTCAAATTCCCCCAGTTATTTTGGTGATGAGGAGAGTGCTTGAGAAATGGTTGGATAAAATGGAGAGAAGACATTGAAGCTTATATTTGTCAAGGAGTGTGATGAAAGGATGCATCCTGTGAAACTTTTGCCTGATAGACATTAGTTTGAGAGGACGAGATCCTGATCTTCCAAGTTAGAGTTTAGAATCTCAGAATTATGGACCGTGATGGAGGCAATGGTTGGTAATGATTAGACTAAGGTAGCTAGTGGTTGGGAGTCTTTAGGTTGGACCTCCATTACCTGTAAGGCTTTGATTGAGGCTTGATGATGTTTTGGAGAGCTTTTAATGAGGTCATACAAAGATTTCTTCATAGAGGTTTGGTGAAGGTGTTTCACCACGGGGTCATGAATTGGTTTTGAAAAAGTTGGTCGAGATGTGCCCAAAAGTGAAATCTTGGGTTTTGATGGTTGAGGAGGCTTGATGAATGGATATGTTTGAGGGAGAGAAACCTTCTCTTTCCCTTTATCCTGTATGGTTTGTGACCTGTTGGCCACATTGATGGTGTTGATTTCAAATAAAGGGGTTGAATGTGATAGAGGAACCATAGTCTTGCGTTCAAATCCTGATTTAGGTGATGAGGTTTGTGAGGCATGGGATGGTGTCGATGGTTTGTTGAAAGGGTGGTCAAAAGGATCCTTAATGAAATAGGTGTCCTTTTTGAAGTGTTGACAAATGATAGCTTTAAGAGTGCAACAATGCTCAGTGTCATGTCCAGGTGTGCGATGATACGCACAAAATTTAGTGTCATCGAACCAAGATGGTTTTGGTCCAAGAGTTGATGAGTGTGTCGGTGAAAACGTTTGGGAGACATGGGATGGTGTTGGAGATTTATCAAAGGGGTCTTTAACAAGAAGGGTGTCTTTGTCCATATAATGGTGAATGGTAACCTTAAGGGCACAATAATTTTTAGTGTCATGTCCAGGTGTGCGATGATATAGGCAAATTTTAGTGTCATCAAACTAGGACGGTTTTGGTCTGAGAGGTTGGTATGGCTTAATAGGTATAAGAGTGATGTTAGAGGATTGTAACAATTGGCATAACAGAAAGGTGTAAGAATCTGCTAATGGGTATGCATGTTTTGTTGCAGTGAAAGTTGGCAACTTCTATTTAGAAGTTGTTGAGAGAGTGTTTCATACCATCCTTTTATTTGGCGGTTTGGCCAAATGCGTAGATGACACTTTCATGGTAGGAGATGTTGGATGTTTTGAAGGAGGTATGTTTTTGTTTAGTATTGGTAGTAATGGAGGTGATTTGTTTTTGTTGGGTAAAGGGAGCAATGGAGGCAACTTGTTGTTGATAGGTGTTGGAGTAGGAAGCACTCCTTTTAAGGTGGATGGATGAGGGCCCAAAATGGAGGGCAATGATGATGGTGGGAGAAAAGTTCTCTGATGTGGTTTAGTAGCCTTCTTTGGTTTGGTTTGAGGGCCACTATTGTGGGGGGCCAGGTTCAAGTCTACCCTCACTGGATCTTCTTTGACTGAAGTAGGTGAGGTGGCAAGTTCCTCTTTCGGCAGAGAAGGGATTGGAGATTTTGGCTCTTTGAGAAGGAAGAGTGCAGGGATGGTGATATCTTCAGCGTGTGGTCAAGGTGTAAGAAAAGTATGATCCCCCATTGTTGATAGAAAGGATGAGGGTGAGGCTACCAGTGCTGGTATCGTCAAAGCGTCCTCCAATATAAGATAGGTCGATGGAGAACTAATAGGAGAAGAAGGTTCGTCTTCCTGTGGAGGAGAAATTAGAGAAAAAGGCTCTTCTACTTGTGAAGGACCAATGGGCGGGCTAACCTCTTCAAACTGTGAGAGAGGTTGATTAGGCATAAGAGGTGAGACCATGTTGACTGTGCGTATATTACGCTCTTAGGAGTCATTGGCCATGGTCTGCACATTGTTTTGGCTAGGGGGATGGTTAGGGAAAGGTTGTCTAAAGATGTTGATGTTTTGATTTGGTGGTGCATTTGGATTATCCAAAACAAGATCACCTTTATCTATCATGTCTTGGACAATTTTTTTAAAGGTTTTTCAGTTGTTTATGTCATGGCCTTGGACACGGTGATAATGACAAAAGTCATTTTCCCTGTACCATGGAGATATAGGTTTTGAGAGGTCAAATTGAGGTAGTGGTCAAATTTGGGAGAGATTGAGGACCCCCTACTTAACCAGTTTATCCAGAACAGAAGCCTATGATTTGCCTATAGGAGTATATTGACACTGTATATACTATTGTTGGAATTGTTTGGTGATGCTTTGTGATGTGGAAGGTTTGGATTGGTTGGTTGTTTTTGAAGATGATGGCCTAAGGACCACAACATTTGCCAATCCCTTGGACTTGGAATATGAAGAAGAAGGTTTGGATGAAGAAGGGTCATTGGATTTTGCATTAGTATTTTTATTATGCAATCTGACCTTGTTTTCTTTGACAACACAGAGTTCAAGCTTTCTGGCCATTGTGAAAGCTTCGTCAAATGTGCAGAATATTTGGACCCACAAAGTAGATGAAATATGTTTGGCACACGCCTGTGAAAAGAGCTCGATGAGCTCAGGTTGAGGTAAAGAAAAGGAGAGTTGGTTAATTAAGCCTCTCCAATGGGAAACAAAATCGGCTATGGATTCGTCATCAAACTGTCTGATAGAGTATAGGTCCGTGATGGAGACCTTTTTGGTGATGTTGATAGAAAAGTGGTCAAAGAAAAGTTGGGCTAGTTGAGTGAAAGAAAAGATAGAATGACTGGTAAGGGAGCTATACCAGTCGAGGGCAACACCAGAAAGTGACATGGGAAATGTGCATAGCAATAATGCATCATCATGTGCTATAAGATAACAAGCATGTCTAAATGCTCGTAGATGTTGCTATGGGTCTTCCTTACTCTGAAAGCGAGTAAACTTGGGAAGTTCCCACTGACTGGGATATGGCCGAATTGGGACTGAAGGATGAATGGGTTCATTGAAAATTTGTTCATAGGAAAGAACATTGCTTGAATCGGAAATGGATGTCTCAAGATTAGACATCTTGTCCATTAACATCTTGATTAGGTTGATTGACGGATTTGTGGGTGGGGCACCCGCTAGGTTGTAAGGCACTTGGAAGGTATTAAGAGGGGCGTATGACGTAGTTGGTTGCACTTGTATAGGCACAACATATTGGTAACTAGTCATAGGGACTAATGTCAAAGCCAAGGGTGGTTGTGTCATGAAGCTAGTAGGCACAACTTGGCTTGATGTCGCTATAGGTGGTTGAATGGTGGCACTGGTAAAAGGATATGTAGTCACTCCCATGTTTATAGGTGCAAGAGTGTGTGGAGTCAAGACAATCAAGTTCTGAAAATGTGATGAACTTGGTTGAATCGAAGAGTCTCGCATTTGTCTCTTAGCGAGATAGTGTTAGAGAGCCTTGACTTTATGGTCAAGGAATCTCTCAAAACTTTGATCCCCTTCAAGAACAATAGGAGATTGACTGGGAGTTGACTAGATAGGAGAATATTCATTGTCTAAAGTACACTCCATTAGGGGACTTGATATGAAGGGCAAAGGCAGAAGTGGTTATTGCCTTGCATGGTCAACAAGAGTTTTGGTTTGACTACGTGTCAAAACCATTCAAGGCAAAAAGGGTCAGGTTCTAGAAACTATGTTTTTTTCAGTTTCAAAAACATAGAATGTGTTTTTGATAGAAGAAAGGTCAGGTTTTTAGCCTGCTATTTTGGAAGAAGGATTTTGACAGTGACCGACATCGGTATAAAAACTGATGCCGGTGAATAGAGGGGCCGATGTCGGTCAGATAACCGATGTTGGTGAAAAAAGTTGCTGACGTCGGTGGAAACACCGATGTCAGTGACTGTGGATTTCCAAAAACTTTAGAAGACTTAAAGTTTTTGTAAGAAAGAAGAAAGTTTGAGTTGTTCTTGAAGCCCAGAATGCAACCTCACAAGCTCAAAAAATTAGATAGAGATAGAAAAATAGATGAAGACAAACAAACCCCTAAACATTAATTCCTAAGAATAAGTTTTAGAGTTTTGTTGGCTTATGCCTTAGAAGGGTGTGTTTGGGAAGTTGCTTTTAGAACATGTCCTAGAAGAAGTAGTCTAAGGTTGGTTTCACGTTAGTTTCAGTGCTCAAAAGTCTGTATTAGGTTCCGTATATGGCTTGGTGCTAAGGAGCAAGCTCCCCTCACTTCACGAGCCCAGAGATAAGCTGGGTTGCTTAGCCAGTATATAATTCCCCTAGATTTTATGCTCTGCCAGAGAATAGAGTGGGCTCTCCCCTTGGTAGTGAAGTCCAAGTGGGATTACCAAGAAGGGTAAGATATTCGCTAGGTGATGAAATCCTAGTCGGACCTTGTCTCAGGTATGTCTAGATGTTTAGTTGTGAAAGTGGTCTAGTCGTGTAACATAAGTGCACTAAGGTTTATTCATAATGTGTTTTTAAGTTACTAGACGAGTGGACTAAACATGCATTCAAACAAAGATGAAGTTTAAAATATTTTTAAGCCCAAATTCAAATGTGTGTTCAGATGCAGACAAGTGGAGAAACAGTTGAAGAGTATGAATTTCACTACTCTAAGATGCAGGATGAAAGGTGACCAGAAGAAAAAGAAATTGATTCTTTTTAACTTTGCTTATGGTGTCTTTTTGAAAGAGATAGAAGAAAAGGATGCAAGAAGAGATCTAATGCACCTATATGAAAAGTTTGCTTTTAGAAGAAAAAGTATGATGAACCCAAGGAAAATTCTAGGGGTCCCACCGGGCGTGCTAGAATGTTTCTAACTATTTTTCACTTTTCCACATTCAAAAGAGATGAGAAACTATGATAAAATGGTTAGGGGTTTATACATACCTGAATTAAGTTTGTGCACCATTATCCAGATGACTGAAGGAGCTCCTTTTTGGCTGTGGAGGATGACACCTGTAGAAGAAAGAGACTCAAACACAGAGATTGTTAGATAGAGATAAGGTGGACTGCCAAGTGATATGCTCGATCCCAGAAGCGTAAAGACTTCCTTGAGGGATGATACTCCATTGTTAATAAGTAAAAGTGTCAGAAATAAAGAAATGACAAATGACTAGCAAAGAGGAAATTAGATAATGCATACCTATTTCTTTGGAATCAATCTGACATAGTCATCGACATCGATAGTTCTGCCAGCATCATTTGGTTAAAGTTATCGACGTTAGTTATACTGATGACATCGATAGAGGAAATGGTCGATATCCATTAGGGCAATGGCCTTGGATGGGTTCTGGACATGTTTTAGGCTGAGTCTGTGGTCGATAGAATGGTCTAAGAGGTAAAAAGGGTCTGTGCAGGGATGTAAGACAGTAGACAGGGTCTTAAGAGGGACAAGGGGTAGAGGATAGGTTGCCAAAGGGGGATAAGGATATGGGGAAGACCTCTTAGCCTTTTTAAGAAGAAAGTCAGGCTTGGTCTGGTCTATAGTGCTTAGAACTAGTAAAAGGAGAACTTATTACTGATGCTTTCTAAACTACTGAAATAAAATTAAAGAAGAATACTTAGCTCTTGCTTGTTGATAAAGGAGTGTGAAAGATTTGTTGCTAATGTGGCTGATGTACCTACAATGTCTTTAACCCAAAGTCTGGAGTTATTTTTGCAGTGTGCCTAAAGCCTGTGATGCTTGGTGTATGTTTGGGAGAGAGAGAGGGAAGGGAGTTTAAGATAGAATTCACGTTCACAGTCTGTGATTGATTGATTCTAGGTATAATTTAGGGAGAGATTGATTCCAGGAAGAATTCGGGGAGAGCTCCAAAATTTGCCTTTGGGCCTATCTTTAGCAATCGACGTCGGTGATCCCATCGGTGTCGGCCGACTGGTAATCGACGTCAGCAGCTAGAAGAATGGAAAAAAGGCTATTTTTAGCCTTTCACCTGTTCCTCCATCTGCCGAGTTTAGCTACTGTTAAAAAATGGTCCCAAGGTAGATTAAATGAGCGCGAGAGGTTAGTGGGAGGAATGAAATGGGGTTTAAGTAATTAAGATTTGGCATGGGATGATGGAGGTATCCAAGGTGGGGTGAGGTGTCAAGGTTCATGTGTTAAGGGGGTGTTATTAATTTAAAATAAATTATTATTTTAAATTAATAAGTGTGTGGGTTAGGAATGTGAGAAGTGGACCAAGCGGACCAAGGGGGAGAGTCAGCCAAGGAGTAGACACGATTTTGGTGTCTACATTTGCCCCTTTTTGTCTTGTTGGTTATTCTAACGAACTGCAAGAAAAAAATAGGAGTAAGTTGCCCCAGGTATGGGATGAGGTCTTTTTTGTCCTGTTGGTTGTTCTAATGAACTGCAAGACAAAAATAAGAGTAAGTTGCCCCAGGTATGGGATGAGGTAGTTTTTTCCCTATTGGTTGTTCTGGTAAATTGCAAGACAAAATTAAGAGTTGATTGCCCCTGATTATGGGATGAGGTATTCCCCCTCAAAGTAAGAGTCGAGGGAAGGGAACCTAAAATTAGGGGCTGATTTGATAGATAGAGGATGGATATGGTGAAGTTTGAGTGTGAACGCTGTAAGAGTTGAGATTTCACACATACCACTTCATGTGATGGTCAGGTCAAATTATCACAGGTCAAGGGTTGAAGAGTGCTAAAATTGAAATAACCAGTCCCCAACATTTAGTCATAGCTGATTGGGTTATTCGATCCAAGCTGTAGCTCTAATGGTCATCATGTTCCAAGTATCCCAGGCTCAAGAAGTGCTCTTGGCAAACACAAAAATGTCACAAGTAGTGGGGATCAACTTGCTCATGATCCAATACCTATGAGGGTCAAAATGTGGGTTGCGGACAATTTTGCTAACCATTCATGAGGTCACATACATATAATCAAAACAACTAAAGCAAAGTGGTCATGGTCGGAGGAGATAGGCGTGATCTGCAAGGTTGTTGGTTGAGTCGAGTTGAGATAGTTGGTCCATTAGAGGGACGGATGAAGGAATGGCTGAGCTAACCTCAGAAGACCCTGTGTCAACTGAGTGCTGCCTACATAGCCCCTATTTAGAGGGCCTTAGGCCAATGTAGTTCTCCCTAAAAAGGAGGAAGAGGGTCGGTTATGGATGTGGTTTGGATGAGGTTAAGTCATAGTTAAAGGATGAAATGGTTTGTCCATCAGATAGATGAACAAATAGATGTGGCTGAGCTAACCCCAGAAGATGCCATGTCAGTTGAGTGATACCTACATAGCCCTTGTTGGAAGGGCCTCAAACCAATGTAGTTTAGACTAGCATTCAAAGTGGTTGATAGTTGATTTGGACTAGGTTAAGTCATGGTTAAAGGTGAAATGGTTTGCCCATCAAGTAGATGAACAAACAGATGTGGCCGAGCTAACCCCAGAAGATGTCATGTAATCTGAGTGCTACCTACATAGCCCCTATTAGAAGGCCCTCAGACCAATGTAGTTCAGGCTGATTGATAGGTTGGTTTGGTCAAGTTATAAATGATGAGGGTATGATGATGTTACAGCATTTTCCATATTGTGTGATGGTATATTCTGTAACATGGGTTGAGTGGTCTTTCACTCCTAGCAATTTTCCATATTGGTGATGGATGTATGCTAAAAATGAATTGAGTCTATTTATGCTTCAACAAGTAATGGTTAATGCTTGACATAAATTTTGCGGTCAATAGTTTCCATGTGTATTGTTGTCCATAGAAACTAGTGTGAATCGGCTATGATAGTGTCAGTGGTCTTGGAAATGTTTGGGTTGGTTTGGTTTGGTTTAGAAAATGATTTGGTTAAATGTGACAAAGGTATGGATAAGAAGTGAAAGGCATGTTATTGTTTCATTGACAAGGACCATAATGATAGCATAGATAAGGGTTTTGTAAACAAAAGCCCCATTCATGCATTACGTCTTTGACCATTAGTTGTGTTAGAGAAGTAATCGAATCACTTTGACATTAAAATGAGCTCAAAATCCCTTGAGTAGGTGATGTGATATGTTAGGATAGGGTAACCCCTTTTAGTAGGGATAACTTTTCCCCTTTTTATAGGAGACCTTGAGAACGACTATAAGTCAAGTCCATGACACTTTTTTTTTTGGGTAGACTAATCAACGCGGGAAGTCTACATGGGGATGTCATTTTTTTTTTGTGGTCATTTGTGAAGCTAATTGATGCAAGAAGCTTCTAAGAGAGTGCTATTTGTAGCAATATTTTAGGCATAGCCATCCTTCGAGGGAGTGGTCTATATTTTTGCTTTATATATTTTTGAGGGCTTTGAATAGCTATCCTTCAAGGGAGAAATCTATTAACTATAGCAATGATGATACAGTTGTCCTTCAGGGGAGCAGTCTACATTTAGATTTTATGACCTTTGGATATTTCAACATTTGTATTTATTTTTTACTGAATTTTTAATCATGGACAAGACTATAAAAGTTCTAGGGCTCCCTTTTATCAAGACAAAGTATCCATATTTTATAAAAGGGTCACATAGTGTTTGTGTAGGGGAACAGGGTTAAAAGGAATGAGGATTAAAATGACAGGGATTGCTTAAGGGGTGAGCTCAAGTTAAATGTCAAGTGAATGAGTACTCGACTAACAGTAGAATGGTCATAGATGTAAGGCATTAAGAGGCTCAGGTTCTGGTCAGCCTTCAAGAGAAGACAAATGATAAGTCCCTGATCCATACTTGTGCATTATGATGTAAGGTCTGAGTCAATTAGGAGCAAACTTGCCTCATTTGCTTCTTTCCAAATTGGTCACGTGTTAAAGATGATTAGGAAGTTGGTTGATGTTTGGTCGATGCTTGGTTGGTTGATGTTTGGTCCATGTTAGTCAATGCTTGGTCGATGCTTGGTTGAGGTCGGTTGATGCTTGGTTGATGTTTGGTCGAGGCTTGGTCGAGGCTTGGTCGAGGTCGTGATAGTCAATATAGAGTCAAATTCCTCCAGTTATATTTGTGATGAGGAGAATGCTTGGGAAATGGTTGGATAAGATGGAGAGATAACATTGAAGCTTCTCTTTGTTAAGGAGTGTCACGTAAGGATGCATCTTGTGAAGCCTTTGCCTAATAGACTTTAATTTGAGAGGATGAGATCCTGATCTTCTAGGTTGGAGTTTAGAATCTCAGAATTATGGATGGTGATGGAGGCAATGGTTAGTAATGATTAGACTAAGGCAGCTAGTGGTTGGGAGTCTTCAGGTTGGACCTCCACTACCTGTAAGGCTTTGATTAAGGCTTGATGATGTTGTGGAGAGCTTTGAATGAGGTCATACAAAGATGTCTTCACAGAGGTTTGGAGAAGGTGTTTCACCATGGGATCATGAATTGGTTTCGAAAAAGTTGGTCGAGATGTGCCCAAAACTGAAATCTTGGGTTTGATGGTTAAGGAGGCTTGACGAATGGATATGTTTGAGGGAGAGAAACCTTCTCTTTCCCTTTATCTTGTATGGTTTGTGACCTATTGGCCACATTTATGGTGTTGATTTCAAACAAAGGTGTTGAATGTGATAGAGGAACCATAGTCTTGCATTGAGATCCCGATTTAGGTGATGAGGTTTGAGAGGCATGGGATGGTGTCGATGGTTTGTTGAAAGGGTGGTCAAAAGGATCCTTAATGACAGAGGTGTCCTTTTTGAAGTGTTGATGAATGATAGCTTTAAGATTGCAACAACGCTCAGTGTCATGTCCAAGTGTGCGATGATACATACAAAATTTAGTGTCATCGAATCAAGATGGTTTTGGTCCAAGAGTTGATGAGTGTGTCGGTGAAAAGGTTTGGAAGACATGGGACAGTGTTGGAGATTTATCAAAGGGGTCTTTAACAAGAAGGGTGTCTTTGTCCATATAATGGTGAATGGCAACCTTAAAGGCACAACAATTTTCAGTGTCATGTCCAGGTGTGCGATGATATAGGCAAATTTTAGTGTCATCAAACCAGGACGGTTTTGGTCTGAGAGGTTGGTATGGCTTAATAGGTAGAAGAGTGATGTTAGAGGATTGTAACAATTGGCATAATAGTAAGGTATAAGAACCTGCTAATGGGTATGCATGTTTTGTTGCAGTAAAAGTTGTCAACTTCTATTTAGAAGTTGTTGAGGGAGTGTTTCGTACCATCCTTTTGTTTGGCAGTTTGGCCAAACACGTAGAGGACACTTTCGTGGTAGGAGATGTTGGATGTTTTGAAGGAGGTATGTTTTTTTTAGGTATTGGTAGTAATGGAGGTGATTTATTTTTTTTGGGTAAATGGAGCAATGGGGGCAACTTGTTGTTGATAGGTGTTGGAGTAGGAAGCACTCCTTTTAAGGTGGATGGATGAGGGCCCAAAATGGAGGGCAATGATGATGGTGGGAGAAAAGTTCTCCGATGTAGTTTAGTAGCCTTCTTTGGTTTGGTTTGAGGGTCCCTATTGTGGGGGGTCAGGTTTAAGTCTACCCTCATCGGATCTTCTTCGATCGAGGTAGGTGAGGTGGCGAGTTCCTCTTTCAGCGGAGAAGGGATTGGAGATTATGGCTCTTCGAGAAGGTAGAGCATAGGCATGGTGATGGCTTCGGCGTGTGGTTGAGGCATGGGAAAAGTATGATCCCCCATTATTGATAGAAGGGATGAGGGTGAGGCTACCGATGATGGTATCATCAAAGCATCCTCCAATATAAGAGATGTTGATGGAGAACTAATAGGAGAAGAAGGTTCGTCTACCTATGGAGGAGAAATGGGAGAAGAAGGCTCTTTTACCTGTGAAGGACCAATGGGTGGGATAACCTCTTTAGACTGTGAGAGAGGTTGATTAGGCATAAGAGGTGAGACCGTGTTGACTATGCGTATATTACGCTCTTGGGAGTCATCGGCCATGGTCTGCACATTGTTTTGGCTAGGGGGATAGTTATGGAAAGGTTGTCTAAAGATGTCGATGTTTTGATTTGGTGGCTCATTTGGGTTATGCAAAAGAAGATCAACTTTATCTATCATGTCTTGGATAATGTTTTTAAAGGTTTTGCAGTTGTTTATGTCATCACCCTGGACACACTGATAATGACAAAAGTCATTTTCCCTGAACCATGTAGGGATAGGTTTTGAGGGGTCGAAATGAGGTAGTGGTCGAATTTGGGGGAGATTGGGGACCCCCTGCTTGACCAGTTTATCCAAAATGGAAGCATATGATTCACCTATAGGAGTATACTGACACTATATATACCGTTGTTAGAATTGTTTGGTGATGCTTTGTGATGTGGAAGGTTCGGATTGGTTGGTTGTTGTTGAAGATGATGGCCTAAGGACCACAACATTTGCTGATCCCTTAGACTTGGAATATGAAGAATAAGGTTTGGACGAAGAAGGGTCATTAGATTTTGCATTAGTATTTTTACTATGCAATCTAACCTTGTTTTCTTTGACAGCACAGAGTTCAAGCTTTCTAGCCATCGTGAAAGCTTCGTCAAATGTGTGGAATGTTTAGACCCACAAAGTAGATGAAATATGTTTGGCACACGCCTATGAAAAGAGCTCGATGAGCTTGGGTTGAGGTAAAGAAAAGGAGAGTTGGCTTATTAAGCCTCTCCAATGGGCAACAAAATTGGCTATGGATTCATTGTCAAATTATCTGATAGAGTATATGTCTATGATGGAGACCTTTTTGGTGATGTTGATAGAAAAGTGGTCAAGGAAAAATTGGGCTAGTTGAGTGAAAGAAAAGATAGAATGACTGGTAAGGGAGCTATACCAGTTGAAAGTAGCACTAAAAAGTGACATGGGAAATTTGTGTAGCAATAACGCATCATCATGTGCTATAAGATAACAAGCATGTCTAAATGCTCGTAGATGTTGTTGTGGGTCTTCCTTACTCTGAAAGTGAGTAAACTTGGGAAGTTCCCACAGACTGGGATATGGATGGATTGGGACTGAAGGATGAATGGGTTCATTGCAAATTTGTTCATATGAAAGAACATTGCTTGAACCAAAATCGAATGTCTCAAGATTAGACATCTTGTCCATCAACATCTTGATTAGGTCGGTTGACGGATTTGTGGGTGAGGCGCCCCCTAGGTTGTAAGGTGCTTGGAAGGTATTAGGAGGGGCGTATGATGTAGTTGGTTGCACTTGTATAGGTGCAACATATTGGTAACTAGTCATAGGGACTGATGCCAAAGCCAAGGGTGGTTGTGTCATGAAGCTAGTAGGCACAACTTGGCTTAATGTCGCTACAGGTGGTTGAATGGTGGGACTGGTAAAAGGATAGGTAGTCACTCTTGTTTATTAGTGCAAGAGTGTGTGGAGTCGAGACAATCAAGTTTTGAAAATGTGACAAACTTGGTTAAATTGAAGAGTCTCGCATTTGGCTCTTAGCGAGATAGTGTTGGAGAGCCTTGACATTATGGTCAAAGAATCTCTCAAAATTTTGATCCCCTTTAGGAACAATAGGAGATTGATCAGGGGTTGACTGGATAGGAGAATATTCAGCGTCTAAAGTACACTCCATTAGGGGACTTGATATCAAGGGTGAAGGTGGAAGTGGTTGTTGCCTTGCGTGGTCAACAAGAGTTTTGGTTTGACTACGTGTCAAAACCATTCAAGGCAAAAAGGGTCAGATGTGTTTTTGAAAGAAGAAAGGTCAAGTTTTAAGCTTGTTGTTTTAGAAGAAGGATTTTGACAGTGACCGATGTCGGTATAAAAACTGATGTCGGTGAATAGAGGGGCTGATGTCATTCAGATAACTGATATCGGTGAAAAATGTTGCCGACATCGATGGAAAAACTGATGTCGGTGACTGTGGATTTCCAAAAACTTCAGAAGATTGAAAGTTTTTGGAAGAAAAAAGGAAGTTTGAGTTGTTCTTGAAGCCCAAAATGCGACCTCACCAGCTCAAAAAATTAGATAGAGATAGAAAAATAGATGAAGACAAGCAAACCCCTAAACGTTAATTCCTAAGAATAAGTTTTAGAGTCTTGTTGGCTTATGCCTTAGAAGGGTGTGTTTGGGAAGTTGGCTTTTAGAATAGGTCCTAGAAGAAGCAGCCTAAGGTTAGTTTTGAGTTAGTTTCGGTGCTCAAAAGTCTGTATTAGGTTTCGTACGTGGCCTGGTGCTAAGGAGCAAGCTCCCCTCACTTCACGAGCCTAGAGATAAGCTGGGTCACTTAGCCAGTATATACTTCCCCTAGAGTTTATACTTTGCCAGAGAATAGAGTGGGCTCTCCCCTTGGTAGTGATGTCCAAGTGGGATTACTAGGAAGGGTAAGGTATCTGCTAGGTGATGAAATCCTAGTCGAACTTTGTCTTAGGTATATTTATATGTTTAGTTGTGAAAGTGGTCTAGTCGTGTAGCATAAGTGCACTAAGGTTTATTCATAATGCATTTTTAAGTTACTAGATGAGTGGACTAAACATGCATTCAAACAGATATGAAGTGCAAAAGATTTTTAAGCCCAAATTGAAATGTGTGTTCAGATGCAGACAAGTGGAGAAAAGGTTGAAGAGTATGAATTTCACTACTCTAAGATGCAGGAGGAAAGGTGACCAGAAGAAAAAAAATAGATTCTTTTTAACTTTGCTTATGGTGTCTTTTTGAAAGAGATAGAAGAAAAGGATGCAAGAAGAGAACTAATGCACCTATATGAGAAGTTTGCTTTTAGAAGAAAAAGTATGATGAACCCAAGGAAAATTCTAGGGGTCCCACCAGGCGTGCCAGAATGTTTCTAACTATTTTTTGCTTTTCCACATTCAAAAGAGATGAGAAACTATGATAAAATGGTCAGGGGTTTGTACGTACATGGATGAATTTTGTGCACCATTATCTAGACGACTGAAGGAGCTCCTCTTTGGCTATGGAAGATGACACCTATAGAAGAAAGAGACTCAAACACAAAGATTGTTAGATAGAGATAAGGTGGACTGCCAAGCGATATGCTCAGTCCCAAAAGTGCAAAGACTTCCTTGAGGGATGACAGTCTGTTGTTAATAAGTAAAAGTGTCAGAAATAAAGAAATGACAAATGACTAGCAAAGAGGAAATTAGATAATGCATACCTATTTCTTTGTAGTTAGTCTGCCACAGTCGCTGACATCGGTAGTTCTTTCAGCATCGACTGGTTAAAGTTGCCGATGTCAATTATACTGTAACCATCGGTAGAGGAAATGGTCGATGTCAGTCAGGGCAATGGCCTTAGACAGGTTCTAGACATGTTTTAGGCTGAGTCTGTGGTCGACAGAATGGTCTGAGAGGTAAAAAGGGTCTGTGTAGGGATGCAGGACAGTAGACAGGGTCTTAGGAGGGACAAGGGGTAGAGGATAGGTTGCCAAAGGGGGATAAGGATATGGGGAAGACCTATCAGCCTTTTCAGGAAGAAAGTCAGGCTTGGTCTGGTCTATAGTGCTTAGAACTAGTTAAAAGAGAACTTATTACTAATGCTTTCTAAACTATTGAAATGAAATAAAAGAAGAATACTTAGGTCTTTCTTGTTGATAAAGGAGTGTGGAAGATTTGTTGCTGATGTAGTTAATGTACTTGAAATGTCTTTAACCCAAAGTCTAGAGCTATTTCTATAGAGTGCCTATAGCCTGTGATGCTTGGTGTGTGTTTGGGAGAGAGAGAGAGGGAGGAGAGTCCGAGATAGAATTCACGTTCGCGGTCTGTGATTGATTGATTCTGGGTAGAATTCGGGGAGAGATTGATTCTAGGTAGAATTCGGGGAGAGCTCAAGAATTTACCTTCGGGCCTGTCTTAAGCAACTGACATTGGCGATCCCGTCGGCATCGACCGACTAGTAATTGACGTCGGCAGCTAGAAGAATGGAAAAAGGCTATTTTTAGCCTTTTGCCCGTTCCTCCATCTGTCAATTTCAGTTGCTATTAAAAAACAGTCCCAAGGCAGATTAAATGAGGGTGAGAGGTTAGTGGGAGGAATGGAATGGGGTTTAAGTAATTAAGATTTGGCATGGGATGATGGAGGTATCCAAGGAGAGGTATCCAAGGTGGGGTGAGGTGTCAAGGGTGATGTGTCAAGGGGGGTGTTATTAATTTAAAATAAGTTATTATTTTCAATTAATAAGTGTGTGGGTTAGGAGTGTGTTATAAGTGGACCAAGGGGACCAAGGGGGAGAGTCGGCCAAGGAGTAGACACAATTTTGGTGTCTACATCATGCTTCCACTGAATCTAGAAAATGTGAATGTGTGGAATCCATGCCCATATGACATGCCCCCATTATATCTAAAAGCTAACATAAGTACCATATACTGAATGAGCATGGATAACATGTTTCCTAAGCATTCCCCCACTAAATCTAGAAATTGATATAAGTACCATACTGAATGAATATGGAGAACATGCTTCTAAAGCATACCCCCACTGAATATGGAAACTATGAATGTGTGGAATACATGTCCATATAACATTCCCCCACTGAATCTAAAAACTAATATAAGTACCATATCCTAAATGAGTTTGGAGAACATGCTTCCAAAGAACACCCCCACTAAATTTCAGAACTAACATAAGTACCATGTACTGAATGAGTGTGTATAAAATTATTCCAAATCATGCCCCCACTAAATATATAAATTGTGTCAAGTGTGGAGAACATATCTCTATGACATGCCCCCACTAATGTGCCCCTCCTTTGAGGTGAGGGAGATATAGGAACTAGAAGTTACCTCAACTCAAAAGGATAAGACAATTATATACTATATGAATGTAACCATGTAGCATATATAAGGACCATGTCTAGGTAAATATAAAATTGAGATGCATAAAACCAATGTGATCACATGTAGTCCTAAGATGCATGATAAAGATCATGGCAATGTCTATATATTAATACTAAAAGTTTGATAAGAAAATAATCACACAAACAAGAGCACTTAAAAGTAAGTCAAAAAGAAATGGTCTAAGGAGACCAAAAACAAGGGGCATGTTCAAATAATGCACAATCTAATGGACATGACTTAGTTAAATATCCATAAAATCAATAATGAAATATTCAAATTTCCATACAATAAATAATGACATATGTAAATGTCAATGAAAGAATACATAGGGATGGGGGATGCACAATAAATAACATATTCAAATGCTCAAAAATGGAATAAAATATAATCAAGTAAGTACATAAATTAAAACATAAGAAACTAACATAAACATGTCATAGTAGCCCATGGATTTGATGTATTGGGAAAATATGTCAAGTGTATATCATATCAATTGCCCTATGTAAGATATAATCATGGAAAATAGGCACTTGTAAGCTTACATAATATATTTATGAAAGTGAATAATGTTCATTGGAATTTTTAAAGGATTTCCTTCAAGTGTAGCAAGGAGGTATACACCTTTTCCCAATTTTTATATAATTATAAATGGTCCCAATCACTTTGGTTTGAAATTTTCCTTTTTTCCCTTTTATTCATTGGTATTATTTTAATTTTATTTTATTACCAAGTCACCCACATTAAAGTCACTAGCCAATTTTATTTTTATATTCTCATTTTACACGATCTTGATAAACACGTAGGTACTCCATAGCACCCATACATGTTTTACTCAACTATTATAACTAATGCAATCATTTTTCATAGTATTCATCATCTTTGATGATGTCTTTTAGATAAAAATGTGAAGAATGTGTCTAAAGTTAAATCAGTAAGATAGACTCTATACCATAGACCAAAGAGTAAGGTTTATTCTGAGTAGGTGTGTGTATATTAGTTTAGTATTCCCATAGAGAATATAGCGTATGTTGGTTCTAATTAGTGTTGTATCATTCAACTATTTTACCAATTATTTTGATAATAATTTTATTGATTACCTTTGCTTGGCCATTTCCTTACGGGTAATAAGGTCTAGAAAAAGTATGCTTAATATTATATTTAATATGAAATCATCTTATTGTTTTATTTTTAAATGATGTTCCATTATCATAAATTACTGTGAAAGGTATGCCAAAACAAGAGATGATATTGGTCACAAAAAACCTTTATATGTCATCATGTATGGTAAACTCAAGTGGAATGACTTCTACCCATTTTTAAAAATGTGACTATAATGATAAATTTGTGTCCTCTAGTAGATATCATATTTACATTACCTATTAAATCAAATCCCTAAAAGGAAAAAGGCCATGGTAAAATGATTGGATATAACTCATGTGATGATGCATGATTCATATTTATATATATTTGGGATTGAAAACATAGTTTTACATGTTTGATACATTCTTGTTCCATTATAGGATAGTAATAACCTTGGCATAATAGTTTTTTAGACATGGCATATCTACTAAAATTCTGACCACACTCGCTATCATGCATTTCCAAGAGTGCAGTGTGAGCGTCATATTTACTTAAGAATTGAATCAATTATCCATAAAAATCTCATTTAAACAAATAATCTCCAATAATAAAATGATTCATGTTGTAACTTCCATTTATAATTTAATGAAAATTAGTTTAGTATTTAGGCTTGATAACAAAAATTATAAATATCAGTGTATGATTCTATGTTTATAGTACTATGAGTAATAACAAGAATGGCCAAAGCATTCATTTTATTAGAATAAATGAAATAATTTCATAGCTTTAATATTATAAAGTTGATATGATCATCATTAAAAGTCATCAAGGATGTTGTGCTTGCCATAGCATCTACATGTAAATTATCTTTGTGTGGAATACTATCGATGGAAAATGTGTCAAGTGTTTGTGTGATTTATCTACATTTTATTTATACATAAAAAATTGTTCTTCCTTAATTTACCAATGATTATTAAATTGGTTCGCAAACAACTAGGAATCACCAAAAACTTGTATATCCCTTATATCAAGATTATGTGTTATGGATAAACCAATGATCAAGGCCTCATATTTATCTATATTATTGGTGCAAGGGAAAGATAATTTATAAGATAAAGACATGTATTGACATCCAAGGTTGATGTAGACACTGAAATCATGTCGACTCCCCTGGTCATCCCCCGTTTTATTCTTCTTCACATATTTAACCCCTGTCGACCATTTTTCCCACTAGCCTTAACCCTGGCAACTTGTCAAAATGAGCAAAAGACTAAAGTTAGTCTCTGCCCCCATTTTACATCTGCCGACCATGGTCGCCACCTAATCGACATCACCGACATTGGTCACTTATCGGCCGATGTCGACGGTCCTGCCGACGTCAGTTCTCCTTAGCACTGCATTTTTGATCCAAACGCAGGAACCATTATTCCGTTACCCGTTACCCATTCGGTTCACAATCGGTTTTCCGATCGGTTATCGAACCGTCCCTCACCTTCATCCGTAACCTCTTCATTTGATCAACTAGTTTTTCATTCATTCAATAGGACTCTTGCAATCAATCAACTCCGGCAATCAACCATCTCTTGCATCCAACCAATCTGCATTCGCTCTCTCCAGCACAGGTATCCTGCTTCGGTCATTTGGCAGCACAGTGACAACATCAATCACGTCTCCAACTTCATCTTCAAGCGTATAACAGTCTGTAACTCTATTCAAACTTCCTACACAAACCCCAAACAAAACAACAGACCTTCTGCAAACCCTCCAGACCCTGTCCAGACTAGACCAGACTCTGTCATGACTCGACCAGACCCAACCAGACTAGCCCAAACTCTATCCAAAACTGTTGCCCTGACCGACGCCGGTCATTACCCGGACCGACGTCGGCACCTTAACCGACATCGACACCTTCCCCTGACCGACGCCGGCACAGAGACCGACATCGGCGACTGTGCAGAATAGTTTGCTGCATATCAGGTATGCATTCGTGTTTTCATCTTTTATTTACTTTCATTCTGTCTTTTCATTATTTCCATTCTAGCAAATATTTTTGTTTTTTATTAGTGGGTTGATATCCTTCTAAGAAGTCTTCATACTTTTGAGATCAAGCATTTGCTTGACAACCCACCATCTCCTCATCTAACATTTTTTCGTGTTTAGTCTCTTTTCTTCGCAAGTGTCATTCCTCCACAGCCAAAGAGGAGAACCTTCCAACGTCTAATTTCGGTGCGCACAACTACAATCAGGTATCTTCTAGCCTTGACCATTTCTTTTAGTTTCTTATTTCTTCTTTGAATGTAGAAAGTGATTTAGCATAGAAACATTCTGTCACGCCCGGTGGGACACTAGGGCCTTCCTTGGGTTCTTTCTTTCTTTCATTCATATAGGTGCATTAGGTTCCTTCCTTTTTGCCTCCTTTTGTCTCTTCTTAAATGACATCATAAGTAGGACTAAAAAGAACTTTTCTTTTCTTTCTTGCACTTCTAGACTAGTCTAAACTCATATTCTTCGACTCTTTCTCCATTCGTCTTCATACGAACAAACATTTTGACTTGGGCATTAAAACACTTTGCATTCATTTTTGTTTGCTTGCATCTCTTAGACCACACATAGTAATTAACAAACACATATTGAATTAATCTAGATCACTTGATGTTACACGACCAAACCACTTGCACAAAACAAACATTTTAACTTACCTGAGATAAGGCCTGACTAGGATTTCATCCCCCAGCGGATACCTTACCCATCTCGGTGATCTTACTTGGATTTCATCACCAAGGAGAAAGCCCACTCCATTCTCTGGCAGAGCCTAATCTCTAGGGGAAGTATATTTTGGCTAAGTGAAACCAGCTAACCACTGGAATCATGAAGTGAGGGGAGCTTGCTCCTTAACACCAGGCCTTGTACGAAACCTAATACAGACTTCTTGAGCACCATAACAAAACCCAAAACCATCCATAGACTACTTCTTGTAGGACCTGACTCAAAATCCAATATTCCTCTACACACATTCTAAGGCATAAGCCACTATAATCCTAATAATTTACTCCTAGGGTTTTAGGATCTGCTTGTGTCTTCATCTTTTTAGTTCTTATCTACTTGTTTGAGCTTGTGAGGATGTTCTTTCTTGCCTTGAATGGTTCTGACTCATAGTCAAACCAAGGCCCTTCTTGATCACGCTAGCCATCAACCACTTCCGTCTACCCCGTCTATAACCAGTCTTATAATGGAATTCCACTTGGAGACTGAAAGAACTCCTACAGGACGGACCCTGACTCAAATTCCCATCATCCCTGAAGGGGACCAAGATTTTGAAAGATTCTTGGACCTCAATATCACAGCCTTGCAAAACTATCTCGCGAGAAACCCAACGTGAGACCTCTCGGGTGACGTAGCGACGACATCAATACCATTCACCACCCAACCTTTTACAACCCAGCCTTTCACCTCAACCATTAACCTAACCATGGCCAATATGCAAAGTTTGGCCTCCTCGTCTATTTTTAGACCGACCTCCATCGGGGTTTCATTACCCCCTCAACCACACACAATTCAAACAAGTTCTACATCATACCAGAACTTGATTGTCTCGACCCCACACACTCTTGCACCCATATATGCAGGAGTGCCTACCTCCTCTTTTTCCCATGCCACCACACAACCTCCTTTGGTGGTATCTAGTCAGCCTATGCCTTCTACCTTCATAACCCAACCACCTTTGGCCTTCACTTCTGTCCCTGCGACTAGTCATCCATACGTTGTGCCCTTACTGGTACAACTGACTACATCGTACGCCTCTTCTAGCCTCTTTCAAGTGCCTTACAACCTAGGGGGCGCTCCGTCCACCAATCCATCAGCAGACGTCATCAAGATGCTGATGGATAAAATGTCCAGTCTCAAAGCTTCTATCTCTGGTTCAAGTAATGTCTCTTCATATGACCAAATTTGCAACGAGCCCATTCATCCTTCTGTCCCTATCCGACCATACCCCAACCATTGGGAGCTTCCTAAATTCACTCGCTTCCAGAGTAAGGAGGACCCACAACAACATCTATGAGCATTTAGACATGCTTGTTACCTTATCACCCACGATGATGCGTTACTCCTACGCACGTTTCCTATGTCTCTTTCTGGCCCTGCCCTTGACTGGTATAACTCTCTTGCCAGACATTCTATCTTTTCATTCATTCAACTTGCCCAATTATTTGTTGACCATTTCTCAATAAATATCACTAAACAAATCTCGATCACAAACCTTTACTCTATTAGGCAATTTGACGACGAATCAATAGTCGATTTTGTTGCCCGTTGGAGAGGCTTGATTAACCAGCTCTCCTTCTCCTTGCCTCAACCCGAGCTCATTGAGCTCTTTTCCTGAGCATGTGCCAGTCACATCTCGTCCACCTTGTGGGTTCAAACATTCCACACTTTCGACGAGGCCTTCACCATGGCCCGAAAGCTTGAACTCCGTGCCATGGAAGAAGATAAGGTCAAATTGCGTAACACCAACACAAGAACCAATGACCATTCTTCTTCTAGACCTTCTTCTGCCCACTCTCAATCCAAGGGGTCAGCAAACACTGTCATCTTTAGACCATCATCTTCAACAATAGCCAATCGACCAGCATCTTCAACATTAGACTACATCAATAAACATTTTCAACGTCAATCCATACAGCGTCAATTCACTCCAATTGGAGAGTCATATGCCTCTGTCTTGGATAAACTCATCAAGCAGGGGGTCCTCAATCTCCCTTCAATCCGACCACATCAATTTGACCCCTCAATACCTATCCCTGCATAGTACAGGGAGAACCACTTTTGCAACTATCACCGTGTCAAAGGCCATGACACGGATCACTGTCAAACTTTCAAAAACATCATCTAGGACATGCTAGACAAGGGGGATCTTATCTTGGACAACCCAAATGTACCACCCAACCAAAACCTTGACATCTTCAAGCAAACCTTTCCTAATCACCCGCCTACCCAAGACAATGTCCAAACCATGATCAATGACCCTCAAGACCATGATATACACACGGTCGACACTATCTTTTCTCTTATCCCTGACCAATCTCTTTCACAGGTGGAAGACCCTTCTTCCCCTATACCTCCTCCACATGGAAAAGAACTTTCTTCTCCTACTTGTCCTCCATCGACTTCTCCCATATTGGAGGATGCTTTGACCACATCAACACCAGCTGCCTCGCCTTCATCCTTCTTATCATCCATAGATGATCATACCTTTTTGACTCCTTAACCACACACAAAAGCCATGACTACTCCAGTGCTCTTTCCTCTTAAAGAGCCCACACCTTCAATCTCTTCTCCATCGAGAGAAGAATCATCCACATCTAAGTCCAAACTCGCGCAGGCATCCATCATGCCCAAAGAGATTAAACCTCTTGGTGTTCGCCTCACATCTAATCTCGCCTTGCACAATGGTGGCCCTCAACTCAAACCAAAGAAGGCTACTAAACCACACCGGAGGCCTCCTCCCCCACCTTTGTCATTACCTTCAATCTTGGGCCCACATCCATCTACTTTAATAGGGATGCTTCCTACTCCCATACTTCACAGAGGCGACTCGCCTCCATTACACTCTCAACCCATCAGACATATATCTCCTCTAATTCATCGACCAACACATCTTATGCCTCCTAAATCAAAGTCACCAACCCTCACTGCAACAAGACACTCAGACCCGTTAGCAGGTTCTTATGCCTTGCTGTTACGGAAATTGTTGTAGTCCTCTTGTATCAATCTCCCACCGCTTAGACCATATCAATCTCTCAGACCAAACCCCCCTGGTTCAATGACACTCAGGTTTGTGTGTATCATCGCACGCCTGGGCATGATACCGAGCATTGTTGTGCCCTCAAAGTTGCCATTCACCAATGTCTAGGGAATGACACCCTTCTTCTCGACCACATCATCAATAAACCTTCAACACCACCCCACTCATCAACTCTCGGATCAAGACCATCTTGGTTCGACAACTCTAAATTTTTTCACTATCATCACACTCTGGGATATGACACTGAGCGTTGTTGCGCTCTTAAAGCTGTCATTCATTAACAATGGAGAAAGGATTCCCTTCTCATCAAGGATCCTCTTGACCACCTCTTCCACAAATCATCAACATCGACATGTGCTTCTCCAACCTCATCACCTAAATCAAAATCTCCATGCTAGACTATAGTCCCTTTACCGCCTTTAACCCCCTTATTCGACATCAACACAGTCCATCTGACCACTAAACCTCAACTGACCTTAACCAATCCGTCAAACATTCTCCCTAGCTACTGGGGGAATTCAACCTTCATCCAAACCTCGACCAATTTTTCAACCCAGTCTCGACCACATACCAATCACTCTTTTAATCCTAAACCTCGACTAGGCCTCAACCAACCATCGACCCAACCTCGACCAAACATTCAACCCCAACATTCAACCAACCTTTTTATCAAAACATTCGACTAGTCTCGACCAATCAACAATCAAATATCAATCAACCAAACATTCAACCCAAACATTTAACCCAACCTCAACCAAACATTCGACCCAACCAAAGACCAAATACCAACCAATCAACCCTCAACCAACCATTGACCAACTATCAAATGACCAAATCTCAACCAAACATTGACCAACCTTTTTATCAAAACATTCAACCAATCTCGACCAATCAGCGATCATATCAACCAAATTCACATCCACTCATCAATCAACACCTGACCAATCTGGAAAGAGGCAAATGGGGTAAATTTGCTCCTAATTGGCTCAGACCTTTTATTATCACGCACAAGTACAGATCAGGGACTTATCGTCTATCTTCTCTTGATGGATGACCAAAACCTGAGCCTCTTAATGTGTTGCATCTACGACCGTTCTACTGCTAGTCGAGTACTCATCCACTTGACACTTAACTTGAGCTCGTCCCTTGAGCAATCCCCATCCTCTTAGTCCTAATTCCTTTCAACCCTATTCCTCTTAACAATTCCTATAACCCTTTTATGCTATATGGATGCTTTGTCCTAATGAAAGGAGCCCTTGACCTTCTATAATCTTATCCATGACTCACATTTCTATAAAAACAAATCAAGCTGTCAAAATATCCATGGTCACTATATCAATATCAAATCAAAAGGTAGACTACTCCCTCGAAGGATAGCTGTACTATCATTTCTGTAATTAATAGACTGCTCCCTCGAAGGATAGCTATTCAAAAGCCCTTATATTAAACAAAAATCTAGACCACTCCCTCGAAGGATGGATATGACTAATCTGGCAATAAATAGCACTATTTTAGAAGCTTCCCACATTGATCAGCTTCACAACTGACCATCAAGCAAAAGACATCTCTATGCAGACTTCTCGCATTGATTAGTCTGCACCTCAAAAAAAAAAAAGAGTCATGGACTTGACTTGTAGTTGTCTCAAGGTCTCCTATAAAAAGGGGCAAAGTTATCTCTGCTCTTAAAATAGGTTACCCTTTTTCCTCCTCCTATCACTTGCTCAAGGGACTCCGAGCTCACTTTAATGTCAAAGTGATTCGATTACCACTCTAACACAACATCTGGTCAATGACGTCATGCATGAATGGGGCTCCTGGTTCTAATAACCCCTATCTATGTTGTCATTCTGGTCCTTGTCAATGAAAGAGCAATATGCCTTTCACTTCTTCTGCACTTTGGTCACATTCACCTTCATCACTTGTCCATCAACTCAACTCAACTCTCTTTTCAGACCACTCCCATAGCCTATTCACCCTAGTTTCTATGGACACCAATACACATGGAAACTATCGACCAGCCACAATTTATGTTAAGCATAAATCAATAGTTGCTGAAGCATAAATAGACCTGAATTCATTTTTAGCATACATCCATCACAAATATGGAAAATTGCTCGGGATGAAAGACCCCTCAACCAATGTTGAAGAATACACCATCACACAATATGGAAAAGGCTGCAACATCATCTCTTCTCCTCATCATTTTATCATAACCAAGACCAATCTATCGACCATTTTGACCACCTGTCTACTACTCGGACCCTTTGTCTGAACTACATTGGCCTGAGGCCCTTTCCACAGGGGCTATGTAGGCAACACTCAGATGATACGACATCATCTGGGGTTAGCTCAGCCACATCCTTTCATCCATTCCTCCCCTCAACCACCAACCATTGGAGATCATGCCTATTTCCTCTGACCTTGACCACTTCCAAGACCATGTTGCCTTGGTTGTTTTTGCATGTATGCTACCTCATGACTGGTTAGCAAAATTGTGCGCAGACTTTTTAGACCCTCACAAGTATAGGATCGTAAGCTGGTTGATCCGCACTACTTGTGACTTTTTCGTGTTTCTAGGAGCACTTCCTGAGCCTGGGATACCTAGAATGCGACAACTCATTGGAGCTTCATCTTAGATTGAATAACCCAATCAGTAGATGACTAAATGCTGGGGCCCAATTATTTCAATTTTGGCACTCCTCGACCCTTGACCTGTGACACTTTGACCTAACCATCTCGTGCAGTGGTATGCATGCAATCACGACTTTTGCAGCGTTCACCCTCACCCCTTTTTCATCCACTCTTTGTCAAATCAGTACCCGATTCCCGGTTCCCTTCCCTTGACTCTTGCTTTGAGGGGGAATACCTCATCCATAATCGGGGCAACTAGCCTCCTATTTTTGTCTTGCAGTTCATTCGAACAACCAACAAGATGAAATCAACCTTATCCCTCACTTGGGGCAATCACTCCTGTTTTTGTCTTGCAGTTCATCCAGAACAACCAACAAGACAAAAGGGGCAAATGTAGACACCAAAATAATGTCGACTCCCCTGGTCATCCCCCATTTTATTCTTCTTCACCTATTTAACCCCTGTCGATAATTTTTCCCACTAGCCTTAACCCTGGCAGCTTGTCAAAATGAGCAAAAGACTAAAGTTAGTCTCTGCCCCCATTTTACATCTACCGACCATGGTCACCACCCGACTGATGTCACCGACGTCAGTCACTTATCGGCCGACGTCGGCGGTCTTGCTGACGTCGGTTCTCCTTAGCACTGCATTTTCAATCTGAATGCAGGAACCGTTATTCTGTTACCTGTTACCCATTCAGTTCCCAATCGATTATCAAACCGTCCCTCGCCTTCATCCATAACCTCTTCATTCGATCAACTAGTTTTTCATTCATTCAACAGGACTCTTGCAATCAATCAACTCCAGTAATCAACCATCTCTTGCATCCAACCAATCTGCATTCACTCTCTCCAGCACAGGTATCTTGCTTTGGTCATTTGGCAGCACAACGACAACGTCAATCACGTCTCCAACTTCATCTTCAAGCATATAATAGTCTGTAACTCTATTTAGACTTCCTGCACAAACCCCAAACAAAAGAACAGACCTTCTGCAAACCCCCCAGACCCTGTCCAGACTAGACCAGACTCTGTCCTGACTCGACCAGACCCAACCAGACTAGCCCAAAATCTATGCAAAACTGTTACCCCGACCGATGCCAGTCATTACCCCGACTGACGCCGGCACCTTAACCAACGTCGGCACCTTCCCCTGACCGATGCCGGCACAGAGACCGACACCGGCGACTGTGTAGAATAGTTTGCTGCATATCAAGTACGCATTCATGTTTTTGTCTTTTATTTACTTTCATTCTGTCTTTTCATTATTTCCATTCTGGCAAATATTTCTATTTTTTATTAGTGGGTTGATATCCTTCTAGGAAGTCTTCATACTTCTGGGATCAGGCGTTTGCTTGACAACCCACCATCTCTTCGTCTAACATTTTTTCGTGTTTAGTCTCTTTTCTTCGCAGGTGTCATTCCTCCACAGCCAAAGAGGAGAACCTTCCAACGTCTGATTTTGGTGCACATGACTACAATCAGGTATCTTCTAGCCTTGACCATTTCTTTTAGTTTCTTATTTCCTCTTTGAATGTAGAAAGTGATTTAGCGTAGAAACAGTTGAAACATATAAAGCTATCACCTACTCCTATTCAACATTTGAATCAAGCAAATAGCATTGTCCATGGAGTGGAATATATGTTATATGCCTCAAACTCATCTTGAAAAGCCTTAGTGAGTGGAAAAGAATATGTAAAATGAGTTATGGAAAATTGGCCAACAATAAATTGACCTTTTATTGACTTTTGGGCTAAAATTTTTAGATTAAACTCTATTATTTGCATCACCCATTTAGATATGTGACTAGTTATGTGTGTTTTATTCATGAGGAACCTTAATGGATTTTATTTAATTATAATATGAATCTCATTATTGAGTAAATAATGTCTTAATTTCCATGGTTGTATATTTTCATTCATAATCAACAAGATGGTGAATGATAGAAAGATTACCCTCTCTTTTTGATTATCATCAAATTGTGATAGTAAGGCCCCTATGGCCTTATGGGTAGTCTATATGCAAAGAAGTAATGGTATGTATTGAATAAAAGACATATATATTGGTAGGTTTGATAAATAGGTTTTTATCTTATCAAATCTTTTTAACATATCTCATCCATATGAAATGTGTATCTTTTTTATAAAACATGTGAAAGGGATTGTTTTATTAGCCAATTTGGGAATCAAACACTGAATACCTTGAATTCATCCTTGAAAACATTGAAATTGTTTTAGATTGGTTATAAATGGCATTTATATGATATATTTTACCTTTTTTATCAGCCTTAATGCCTTGCTAAGAAATAATATATCTGAGGAGTTTTCCTGAAGATACCCCAAAAACACATTTTTTTAGACTTGATTAAATAGTGAACTTGCATAAGCACTCCAATATTTTTCATAAATTAGTAGCATGGTCTCTATGATGTTTTAATTTTACAGGTAAATCATGAACATAATCTTCAACATTTATGTGTATGAAATCATGAAATATATGTGTCATGTCCCTTTGATATATGGATCCTACATTTTTTATTCCAAAAGGCATTAATGTGTAACAAAATGTCCCTCAAGGAGTGGAAATGCAATATTTTCTTGATCTTTAGGGTTAATTTTAATTAGATTATATTATGTGAAACCATCCATAAATGAAAAATTTTCATATCCCATCATAGAATCCACAAACATGTTATTATTAGGTAAAGGAAAGTCATCTTTAGGGAAAGCCTTATTTAAATCATGGTAATTAGTGTAACATAAAATTTCACCATTTGGTTTTTTAATAGGGATAATATTGGACACCCAATCAGAATGTATAATGGTTCTTATAAAGCTAGCATCTAAAAGTTTTTGAATTTCATCTTTACCAATAATGCCAATATAGGATGTATTATTCATATTTTTTTACCAACTTTGCATTTGGGTATAATAATATATAATGCATTACCATTGATGTATTGATCCAAATCATATCTGAATAATCCCAAGCAAAAAGCATAGGGAAATCATGAATCACCTATCAATAGGTTTTTCCATCATCCTCCTGCATTATTGCATAAATTAAAACTTGTCTAGGGTCCTTATCCATTCCAAAGTTATATTTGATTGTTTATTTATTTAATAAAGTATATTTATCTATGATAAATGGTGCTGTAGGAATATAATTTGATGCATCATGCTAGATATTTTTTTTTATCATTCTCAAAAAATTAAGCATGAGCATATTTAAGATTAGGAAACCTATTCTTATGATATAAGGAAGGGAGATCATCATATACCCCCAAGTACTCTAGTAATGATTCATCATTGGAAAACTTTTCCATTATTAGAATACTTGTGAAGGTAGTGTCATTGATTAATTTATGGTTGACCACTTGGAGTTAGGTCATGGATATAGTCATACATTCTATTTTGGCAATTTGGAAAAACATTATACTTTGAGGGATATGTTTATGCTTAGTAGATTTATTTGAAAAACCCAAATCTTGTTGGTTTGTATTATTTATAGGATAGATGGGTTACACTATTAATTTATCATTTTTACCTAACCATTGTCCCTTTTATCCATTTTTTGGTAAATTTTGAGAACTAAAATCATATTTATAAGCTTATGGTGAAATATACATGGGTAGTTGAACCATTACACAATGTTTGAAAGGATTAGTATCTATTGGGCATGTGTAAATGAATCCTTGATGACTAAATTTTAGATATGCATGAAATGTAGATGGAACTTCATACATCTCATGTATCCTGTCATGTCCCCTTTTTCATGGACATTGACAGTCTTGATGATTAGCCTATTATGCGACCTTCGTAGGCTAATAGGATGGATAGAAGGTCATAATGGAGCTTGGATTGACTTTGATTCACAGGATTTCTACATTTGATTTTTATTCAAGGTATTTTGGACACATTTGGCATGAGCTCCTACTTTTTAGGGATATTTGATATGCAGCGGAGCGCCTTTATTGTGGTATGGTTATGTGCGGAATCACTCCCTGATTCACTAGCTTCGATCGGTTCGTGGATCCGACATGTATTGAGGGAGATATTAATATTTGATTGATTTAATCAAATATTAATTATTTAGCCTATTTTTAATTAGAAACCCTAATTCTAATTTAAGAAACCCTAATTAGGGCAAGCATATCTTTTTGAGGGTATAAGGGTTTCTCATGGAGGCCATTGTGGATTAAGCCATTGATTATTGATTATTGATTTTGAAGAATTTCTTCTGTGAAGACTGAGCCTAGGGTTCCAGGATTCCATTTGCATTGAAGAAAGTTCCCTCTTCAGTGTGTGCAATTAAGAGGCTATGGAATATCAGCTGATCTATTGCCAAAGTGAGAGATAGCTTCATCCAGAAGTTATCACAGAATTTCAGGTTTGAGAGATAACTTCACACAAAAGTTATTACAGATATTCCAGGTATTTCTTTATTCTTGTTTTGATTCAATAAATTATATAGCTAGAGATCTTCTATGCTAGAAACGTATATTTTCAGATCAGGGGTTGAAAATAGGGAAGCGTGCTTAATTGGCAGTCGTACAAAGTCCGTACAGGTCCGTACAGATCAACTCAGGAACTGACCTCGATAGACAGAGGTTTCCAGTGACCGACATCGGTTGACTGAAGACCAACGTCGGTAGAAAGCTGACCTGCAGTGATCGACGTCGGTAGTTTATCGACTGACGCCGGTGACTGTGTGTTCAACACAACAGGCCGAGACCTTCCAGAATCTAATTTTTGCTTCCAATTTCCAGTTTTTGCTTCCAATTTTGCTAAGTCAGGGTTTTTAAGACTGTATTTCATATTTATATGCATAAGAAGGGACTACATTTGTAATAGTTTAGAAGGACAAGTGATACAATATGTAATTTGTTATTAAGAGACTATATTATTTTGATCATCCTAAATTTATTCAACAGAAGTTATCTTGTTCAGAGTTTTTTTGTGTTGCTATATTTCCTGTTTGGAGGGGATATCACAGTGGTATCAGAGCTTTATTTACTATATATTAGAGTTGTGTAGAGACAAAAGAGGCCCTAAGTAAGGGACATCACAGTGGTATCAGAGCTAATGTCTTGCCATCCTGTTGGGTAGTTTGGGTAGATTGAAGTAGCAAAGTATCATAATGACTTCATATACTTAGAGTCGGTGGGACTATGATATGAGGAAGTTGGAACTCAGTTTGAAGAGGTTGAATGAATCTCTTTCATATCCTTCATCCAAAAACAAACCCACGTGGTATATGACAACAAATGATGAGTGGGACTTATTACCTCCTCATGTTCAAGAGAGGATGACCTTTGATCATTTTGTCAAGCTGAGGAGAGAGCACTACAGATTACTTAGACGAGAGAGCAACATGTCCCATAATTATTATGATTATGAGATAGGATATAGTGAAGATGAGGATGAGTTAGATGCTTGCACTCAGAGTATAGAGGTGTGCTCAGATGTTAGTGCCCTGAGGGTTGATGATCTCTCAACTATGGCAGAGATTGTAGCAGAGTCCCAGGATCCTATTATTGCAGATGATACTCAGGAGATTGCAGTGGACAGTTTTGAGAACTTAGTTTCACCGGTTATTTCTTTTTGTATGGAAGAGTTAGACAGTGATGGTACAGTTGTTGATACTCCGTTTGTTGATATGAGCTTTGATGTTGATTTACATAGTATGGATGATCATTTGTATATTGAGGTGGTTGGTGGTGAGTACATTCCTATAGTTATTGCTGAGGAGCATATTGCTGATGCTGATACACACGTTCAGGATTTGGGAGTACCTGATTACGATGAGCTTGAGATACCAGTGGAGTCGAGTCTCCAGATTGATTATTCTTACATGGATGATAGTGTGGTACAGTTGGTTGTGCCACCTTTATAGAGAGATCAGTTGGGGTGTGTGGGGGAGTATGTTGATGCTTCCACATATAATTTCTACTACACTGAACCATTCATGGAGTATTTGCTGGATAGTGCAGGTGTTCGTCTAGACTCACATAAGATGACAGAAGGTGTTCTTGTCTGAGGTTCTAGTGCTATTAACAGATTGGGTGAGGAGATTTTATGAACCCTTTCTACTATATTACTTTACAGTGATGTTGAGGTGATGTTTGTTGAGCCGAGATTGGAGCCATCCATTGAGTCCCAGTTTGGAAATAGTGTGCCAGTAGCAGAGTTTGGGGGTTCTTACCAGCATCATACGGTGAGGTATGCTCCTTATTTTCCTTTGCATCTAGAGATTAGTTTTGGTGTCAGTGACTCAGGTACCAATGATTGTCATATCCACGGTCCAGTTGGGTGTGAGTATCAGTTAGATAGGGACTTGAATTTTGACAGGGTTGATGTTTTAGTTGGCTTGAGTCCCTCAGAGTGGTTTCTTCTACCGACATCTACAGTTGGTCTTCAGATAGTTGTTTGGGTGTCGAGTGCAGTTTTTCAGTTGCTGATTTTGATACTGTTGATGCTGTTGATGTTGATGATTTATTCACATGGGTTGATTGGTGACATGATGGATGTTACACAAATTTTTCCTTGGGATCTAGGTGGATTGAGTAGTTCATTGTTCCGAGATTGCTTGGGGACAAGCAATTTTTGGAGGGGTGGCTTGTCATGTCCCCTTTTTCATGGACATTGACAGTCTTGATGATTAGCCTATTATGCGACCTTCATAGGCTAATAGGATGGATAGAAGGTCATAATGGAGCTTGGATTGACTTTGATTCATAGGATTTCTACATTTGATTTTTATTCAAGGTATTTCAGACACATTTGGCATGAGCTCCTACTTTTAGGGATATTTGATATGCAGCAGAGCGCCTTTATTGTGGTATGGTTATGTGCGGAATCACTCCCTGATTCACTAGCTTCGATCGGTTCGTGGATCCGACATGTATTGAGGAAGATATTAATATTTGATTGATTTAATCAAATATTAATTATTTAGCCTATTTTTAATTAGAAACCCTAATTCTAATTTAAGAAACCCTAATTAGGGCAAGCATATCTTTTTGAGGGTATAAGGGTTTCTCATGGAGGCCATTGTGGATTAAGCCATTGATTATTGATTATTGATTTTGAAGAATTTCTTCTGTGAAGACTGAGCCTAGGGTTCCAGGATTCCATTTGCATTGAAGAACGTTCCCTCTTCAGTGTGTGCAATTAAGAGGCTGTGGAATATCATCTGATCTATTGCCAAAGTGAGAGATAGCTTCATCCAGAAGTTATCACAGAATTTCAGGTTTGAGAGATAACTTCACACAAAAGTTATTACAGATATTCCAGGTATTTCTTTATTTTTGTTTTGATTCAATAAATTATACAGCTAGAGATCTTCTGTGCTAAAAACATATATTTTCAGATCAGGGGTTGAAAACAGGGAAGTGTGCTTAATTGGCGGCCGTACAAAGTCCGTACAGGTCCGTACAGATCAACTCAAGAACTGACCTCAGCAAACAGAGGGTTTCTAGTGACCGACATCGGTCGACTGAAGACCGACGTTGGCAGAAAGCTAACCTGCAGTGACCGATGTTGGTAGTTTATCGACCGACACCGGTGACTGTGTGTTTGACACAGCAGGCCGAGACCTTCCAGAATCCAATTTTTGCTTCCAGTTTCCAGTTTTGCTAAGTCAGGGTTTTTAAGACTGTATTTCATATTTATATGCATAAGAAGGGACTACAATTGTAATAGTTTAGAATGACAAGTGATACAATCTGTAATTTGTTATTAAGAGACTATATTATTGTGATCATTCTGAATTTATTCAACAGAAGTTATATCTTGTTTAGAGTTTTTTTGTGTTGCTATATTTCCTGTTTGGAGGGGATATCACAGTGGTATCAGAGCTTTATTTGCTATATATTAGAGTTGTGTAGAGACAAAAGAGGCCCTAAGTAAGGGACATCATAGTGGTATCAGAGCTAATGTCTTGCCATCCTGTTGGGTAGTTTGGGTAGATTGAAGTAGCAAAGTATCATAATGACTTCATATACTCAGAGTCGGTGGGACTATGATATGAGGAAGTTGGAACTCAGTTTGAAGAGGTTGAATGAATCTCTTTCATATCCTTCATCCAAAAACAAACCCATGTGGTATATGACAACAAATGATGAGTGGGACTTATTACCTCCTCATGTTCAAGAGAGGACGACCTTTACTCGTTTTGTCAAGCTGAGGAGAGAGCACTACAGATTACTTAGACGAGAGAGCAGCATGTCCCATAATTATTATGATTATGAGATAGGATATAGTGAAGATGAGGATGAGTTAGATTCTTGCACTCAGAGTATAGAGGTGTGCTCAAATGTTAGTGCCCTGAGGGTTGATGATCTCTCAACTATGGCAGAGATTGTAGCAGAGTCCTAGGATCCTATTATTGTAGATGATACTCAGGAGAATGCAGTGGACAGTTTTGAGAACTTAGTTTCACCAGTTGTTTCTTTCTATATGGAAGAGTTAGACAGTGATGCTACAGTTGTTGATACTCCATCTGTTGATATGAGCTTTGACGTTGATTTACATAGTATGGATGATCATTTGTATATTGAGGTGGTAGGTGGTGAGTACATTCCTGCAGTTGTTGCTGAGGAACATATTGCTGATGCTGATACACACGTTCAGGATTTGGCAGTACCTGATTCTGATGAGCTTAAGATACCAGTGGAGTCGAGTCTCCATATTGATTATTCTTACACAGATGACAGTGTGGTACAGTTGGTTGTGCCACCTTTACAGAGAGATCAGTTGGGGTGTGTGGGGGAGTATGTTGATGCTTCCACATATAATTTCTACTACACTAAACCATTCATGGAGTATTTGCTGGATAGTGCAGGTGTTCGTCTGGACTCACATAAGATGACAGAAGGTGTTCTTGTCTAAGGTTCTAGTGCTATTAGCAGATTGGGTGAGGAGATTTTATGAACCCTTTCTACTATATTACTTTACAGGGATGTTGAGGTGATGTTTGTTGAGCCGAGATTGGAGCCATCCATTGAGTCCCAGTTTGGCAATAGTGTGCCAGTAGCAGAGTTTGGGGGTTCTTACCAGCATCATACGGTGAGGTATGCTCCTTAGTTTCCTTTGCATCTAGAGATTAGTTTTGGTGTCAGTGACTCAGGTACCAATGATTGTCATATCCACGGTCCAGTTGGGTGTGAGTATCAGTTAGATAGGGACTTGAATTTTGATAGGGTTGATGTTTTAGTTGGCTTGAGTCCCTTAGAGTGGTTTCTTCTACCGACATCTACAGTTGGTCTTCAGATAGTTGTTTGGGTGTCGAGTGCAGTTTTTTAGTTGCTGATTTTGATACTGTTGATGCTGTTGATGTTGATGATTTATTCACATGGGTTGATTGGTGACATGATGGATGTTACACAATTTTTCCTTGGGACCTAGGTGGATTGAGTAGTTCATTATTCTGAGATTGCTTAGGGACAAGCAATTTTTGGAGGGGCGGATTGTCATGTCCCCTTTTTCATGGACATTGACAGTCTTGATGATTAGCCTATTATGCGACCTTCTAGGCTAATAGGATGGATAGAAGGTTATAATGGAGCTTGGATTGACTTTGATTCACAAGATTTCTACATTTGATTTTTATTCAAGGTATTTCAGACACATTTGGCATGAGCTCCTACTTTTTAGGGATATTTGATATGCAGCAGAGCACCTTTATTGTGGTATGGTTATGTGCGAAATCACTCCCTGATTCACTAGCTTCGATCGGTTCGTGGATCCGACATGTATTGAGGGAGATATTAATATTTGATTGATTTAATCAAATATTAATTATTTAGCCTATTTTTAATTAGAAACCCTAATTCTAATTTAAGAAACCCTAATTAGGGCAAGCATATCTTTTTAAGGGTATAAGGGTTTCTCATGGAGGCCATTGTGGATTAAGCCATTGATTATTGATTATTGATTTTGAAGAATTTCTTCTGTGAAGACTGAGCCTAGGGTTCCAGGATTCCATTTGCACTGAAGAACATTCCCTCTTCAGTGTGTGCAATTAAGAGGCTGTGGAATATCAGCTGATCTATTACCAAAGTGAGAGATAGCTTCATCCAAAAGTTATCACATAATTTTAGGTTTGAGAGATAACTTCACACAGAAGTTATTACAGATATTCTAGGTATTTCTTTATTCTTGTTTTGATTCAATAAATTATACAGCTAGAGATCTTCTGTGCTAGAAACATATATTTTCAGATCAGGGGTTGAAAACAAGGAAGCATGCTTAATTGGCGGCCGTACAAAGTCCGTACAGGTCCGTACAGATCAACTCAAGAACCGACCTCAGCAGATAGAGGGTTTCCAGTGACCGACATCGGTCAACTGAAGACCGACGTCGGCAGAAAGCTGACCTGCAGTGACCGACGTCGGCAGTTTATCGATCGACGCTGGCGACTGTGTGTTCGACACAGCAGGCTGAGACCTTCTAGAATCCAATTTTCGCTTCGAGTTTCCAGTTTTCGCTTCCAGTTTTGCTAAGTCAGGGTTTTTAAGACTGTATTTCATATTTATATGCATAAGAAGGGACTAAAATTGTAATAGTTTAGAAGGACAAGTGATACAATCTATAATTTGTTATTAAGAGACTATATTATTGTGATCATTCTGAATTTATTCAACAGAAGTTATATCTTGTTCAGAGTTTTTTTGTGTTGTTATATTTCCTGTTTGGAGGGGATATCACAGTGGTATCAGAGCTTTATTTTCTATATATTAGAGTTGTGTAGAGACAAAAGAGGCCCTAAGTAAGGGACATCACATATCCAAGGTCTTCACAAAACAATGGTATAGTTCAAATCATTTGGCATAACTTAGCACAAATTGGGCAATGTACATGGACCTAATGTAATATTCAATATTATCTATCCCAATACTTGACATGACATTTTTAAAAATCATTGATACTCATATTATATGTTTCCAAATTAGATTATCCAATTCCCATTATAGAGATAAATGATAGTTGAAAATGTTGAGTCCAGAGCCATTTTGCATGAGAAATCATTTTACCATTTTGTTTCAAACACATACCTAGATATAGACTGGCAAACAACTATTTATAAGATGATGGGTGGTAAATAATCCTTTCCAAAGGATATATTATGATCAGTCCATTTTATGAAACTTAAGATAGAGGACACATATAGTGGCTCAGTATTATGAGGGAACAAGGTCATACATAATGCATCTAAAATAACATACTTGTAATATGAAGAGTTATGTATTAAGTCCATTAGTGAGGTTTTGGTATTAGTGTGTTTGGATTGGAAAAAACATGTCTTAGGGACCTTTGGTGCTTTGTAGTGATACATAACAACTAATTATAAACATTAAAATAAGGAGTATGTAGGATAATATGTTTTGAGTCTCTTAAAGATCATAATGAGTTAATTAGACATGATATGTAACAACTAATAAAAATTACAAGGTATTAGACCATGAAATAATTAATGGAACTATCCATGGAAAACATAATTGGAAAAGATATAAAAATTTAGGGATCAATAATAGAAAAACTAGAAAACCCTAAGTAACCTATGGTTTGATGTTTAAAGATGGGATTCACTGAATGTTTAACCCTAAAATGGAATCTAGGTTGGAGTTATTTATATTATATTAAAGGGGTATATATAAATGAAATGGCATAAGGGTGATAATTAGATCTATAGTTGGCCAATTAGATACTAAACTCAGATATAAGCATAGACTAAATTTATTATGTTAAGATAATCTAAATATGGAAAGTACAACTATGTGAGATATAGAAATGACAAGGAAGTGATGTAATTAAATTATTCTAATTCTAATTTAGTTTTGTATCTAAATCATGATGAAATTAGGTAGGAAGGAGATTCCATAATGGTTGTCAAATTCTAGATTTGACACTTTTGGCTCTTTGGATAGTAATATCATCTTGAGATGGTTGTGTCGATACTACTTTCTAGGTTTGATGGTAGTATTTTTTATGAAATATATATTTAAATAGGATGTAACCACTTGGATTTTTATGGGTTTTAATTTACCTTCACTCTAGTGTACTCAAATATGCTTCATGGATAGCCTCTACTTGTGAAATTGTAAAATCCTAGCTTTCCATATTCAATGTGACATTGGGAAAAAATGGGTTAGTGGGAACATGGTGTCAATTTTACCATAATGACCCCTTTATCAAAGGATGATAGCTACATAGATATTTTGGCCAACACACATCCTTTTCATAAGAAATGGGGGAACCCTCTTTTAAAAAGATTCATAACTAGAGTTATTGAACTTATTATCACATTTTAGTTGGCTCTACCTACACCAAGTCTCTAAAATCCAAGGCCACCCTATTTTTTTCCTTTTTATCAATAAGAAAATGATGTGGATAATGACCAATTGATCTATCTAGTAAGCCTCATTAGTTTATGAAAAATACTAATGTAAATCCCATATATACTCCATGGTTAGGGTAAAACCTATTGTTTTGAATGTTTAACATGTTGAATTTACAATATTTCCCTTACTTAGAGGTTCTTGAAGTCTTAGTCGTGTTACTAATATATCAGATCCCAATGTCGTAAGTGGTGTTATAGATCCTAGAAAGTGGCTAAGTGAGTAGTTAATTAGTAATTATTCATTATAGTTTCAATATCATTTTATATGTTTTTCTTAAGATCATCCATGTGTTAAAGTCTTGGTGCTACAAAAATTTAGGATATTTAGATAAGGGTAGTCATATCTCGATGTAATTTAGAAAGAGGCATGTGACCAATGTCAAATGGGTCAATCTCCAAGACCTAATAGAGATGTTAAATCCTGGGAGGGCCAAATGCAATCAATAAGTTCCATGAGGTTTATTATCAAAAAAATTAGTCTCCTAGACCTTATAGAGATGTTAGACCTTGGGATAGCTCAATGTAATCAAGAATAACCAAGAAACCCTAGGTCAGACATCAATAATACTCTAACCAATATCCCCATGCCAAAAGTAGAATGGATAGTCTTCTATACCTGATGGAGATGTTTGATCCTAAGAGAGCCTGGCCCAACCAATGAATGCCATGTCAACCAATGACATAGTGGTCAATCTCTTATTAATTTTAGAGATGTCAGAACCTAGGATATCCTAACTAAATAAAGAGACATTGTATGCACTAAAAGTTAGTAATGCCTGAATCTAACTAATGAATTTCTTACCATTTTTATAATTAGTATCCCTATCCAATAAGGATGTCAAAATCTAGGAGATTCTAACATATAACATCATGACACATGGAATTAAAAAATAGTTTAGAAGGTGGCCCCCCTAAAGGCCCTAATATGGACAAACTAAAACATGGTGGAACTACATGAGGATAACTAGAAGATGTTGCATGTCCCCAAGTAACATCTCACCTTCCACCTAAATATATATTAATGAAGTGATGAGTTGTTCTTAAGTCTCAATAATTAACATGAATACCAATAAGGAGGTGATATATGGTCTAAACTCAAATCCACCAGGAGTCTTTAAGGATGAGGTGGCCATGAACGTACCCCATTATAGACATTGATGAATTAGGGAATTAGACCCTGATTAGATAAGTTAAAAATGTAACATCACATTTACTAGATTTGATAAGAAACATGTAATAATATAATCCAAATTTAACTCTTGATTATGAAATCAAATTAAGGATTGATACACCCAATAAAATTTGAATCCATGATGGATGATCTACCTAACACCATCAATGCATCGGGGATGAATGTGATTTTTTATAAGTTTTCCAAGGAAGGCTCATTATCCATTACATCTCTAAGATTCCAATGTGGCCTCCTTTATTTGTGTTCCCACATACTAATTTCACCACCTTCTCTTTCAATCAAGAGATTCTTCACCAAATTTCATTCAAAAATAATGGCTACTTCCTCTTTAAACCCCAAGGCTGAGCTTGAACACTATATTCCTAGATGGTTTGAATCAATTTAAGCCGTATAATTAAATATTCAATGTCATAAAAATGGTACCCAAAGAGTTAATTATTTATAATGATGAGGTTGAGTTTGAAGATGCCCTACAACCATACCAAAAGTGTGACCTACACTAAGTGACAACCAAGCCTAAAGTCCTCCTCAATGCCAACTTGTTTATCAACTTGATCCTCACTACTAGGAGGGTACAAGATGTCATTCATGATTGGGTCTATTCAACCAATTCCTAGCATCAGATTTATAATATCTTAAGCATGACCTATAAAACATACTATAATATCTTGAACCCTACTTTTTCATATGACTTAATAGTGATAATGACCTTGATCAACACCTTCTAAATTTATGATGTCCTTAAGGACTGGGAGAAGAACCTAGATGCTAAATATGTAAATAAATTATATGCTAATGCATACATGGTCTACACATTTAAAGAAGGGTTTGGATTGGTATGATCATAGTAAAATAGTTGTTTATGGCCCAAATTTTGTTCACATCAATGAAAAATGGGTGCCCCTACTTCACATGTCCTTAGATGGCTCCCATTTCTTGATGTGAGAGGAGTGGTTAATCTAAATTTGATCAAATCCATAGTGGATGCATGGGTAGGAGGAAATTTTTACATGATGAGTTATCTCATATATGTAGTCTACATGAATTTGAATTTTAATCCCTCTACCCTTCCTACATCACTTATTAATTACCTTGTGGTCCATGTAGTTTCCTACAAGCTATATGGACACTAATATATAAATAAAATCTATGACATTTGTGAGTGTTTCTACCTAGTGTTATACAACATGATTAATGAGACCCCTATGCCTTGTCTATCACAAGAAATAAAAGATTCACTAGATCCCATTAGATTATATTGGTATCTTTGAGAGGACACAATCATCTATGTTTTAGGCATAATTAAGGAGCCCCTCTACTTACCTTATCATGTACTTAATCATCTTGTTGAGTTTGAAATCACTTAACAGTTAGTGGAAGATGATTTTATATGTTGTATCAGTCACCAACAGATCATCTACTAACCTCTTTTGATCATCATTAGGAACCATGTGTATCAATATTTACCTCCCCTATAAAATATGGTAGTTGGTTTGGACTCTTTGTCCTTGCACAGAGCTAAAACAAAAAAACTAAGACTCAAAAGGCATGGTCCAATCCCATTTTGATAGGTACTTAGTTTACCTTAACCTCAATTATGGCTACCAGATGGGGGATGATGATGAGTTATATCTAAATTCCACAAATAACTAGGAGGTATTCCTGAGGATTAAAGATCGTAGGAAAGAGAAGGGTAAAAAGGCCGAAATTGAGCCCCTCCATACCCCTTCTACATTTTCTTAGTATTTAGGGGATGTTACATTGACTCCTCTCATAATTTATAATAAGATCCTATAGGTGATCCCAATACCTTATCCACCATGACTAGTGACTACCCCTATAATGGCTCTACCTCCTCCACCTCTAGCTTCTCAAATACCCTAGCCCTAGCCAAGTCAGACTCATGTAACTCAATGACAAGTAGCCCAAGCACAAACATCTCCATAATAGAGACCTTGACCCTAAGCCACCTAAGAACTAATATTTGACATCAATTATAGCCCATAAATGATCATAAAGAAGGATTAATAGTAAGCACCAGTAAAAATTAATCCCCTCACTCCCTCCTCTTTCTAGTTGCCTCCTAAATCACCATAAATTTTCATAATTCCACCACTTCTACTCTTCACCCAAACATCCATGGCCTCTTCCATTCCTAGCATCTTACCTTTTTTCATTTTCATTTTCCCATCCCATTCCCAAAATTAGAACTTTCCAAATGCTCATAGTAGCCATCCTTAAATTTAAGTTCTTAAGACTACCCCATCTCTATCAACTACCTTAGATATTATGGGAGTAAGTGCACTTATATGCATATCTCTAATGATTGGGACTATCCCTATAGTTACTATGGAAATGTAGCAACTCCAATAGTTTACCCCTATGAACCTCTCTACATTAGCTCTTTATATAGTAACATATGGAGCTAACCTAGGTAAAAGGATAAGGAAAAATTGAAAGGCAGTTCATGCCTAACTCATGATGTAGATACCAGCTATTCCAATTCTACCTCCCTTGCCAATCTCTTCTACTCCTCTACCACCATCCCTAATATCTCCTCTCATAGATTCTCATACCCCTTTTTCTATCACCTTGACTACCCATGGATTTATATTTAATCAGCCAATCTCATCCCCTTTTCTAAATACCCCATTTCTAAGAGTCATTTCCCCTCAAGTGGGCATGACCTAGAGTTATTGGCAGACATTGATGTTCCCTTGGGCCTCACCATTCATTTTACCCATTTTTTCCTTGAATCCTCCTTAATTTATTTCATTATTCACTCCCTTCACTTATTTTATTCCTATTATACCTCATCTTATTCCTATCATTACCATATATGCCACCCCACCGACACCTCCCAAGACCTAAGGAATGGTCCTAATATCATAGGTGCTAGAAATGATGATGCAAGGCACCCTAGAAGTATAATGGGATTTCAACCACACTATAAGGAACACAAAGATAATCCTAACCCAAAAATTAATGTAAGAGTAAAACCCTATGGTCTATCAGAACTAATAGGACTTATTCTCTCTCACCAATGTGAGGATTCCTAGAGGAAGAAAAAATGGCAAAAGACCCACTCTCATTTCTCTAAATGATGGATGATATGTCAAAGAATCTTATTAAGGACATGAAGAGACAGGCCATAAATATCAAGGAATTGGTCAAGATCTCTTCCACTCCTAGACTAATTATGCATGTCAGGGACACCCTCCTACAACCTTTTTCAACTTTAGGGAAGGTGGTAAGGATTATGAAGGATACCTAGGTGATCATCTATCAAACCTAGAATTATTTGGAGAGGGTCACTATAATTAATGGGAATAGACAAATTTTGACTATTATGATTAATAAAGGCACATTCCTAGAGATCAAATTAATGCCCACTTTAAATTTGGGCTTGTGTCAAACATACAATAAGACAATGAAGACTCCAATGGAAGAGTGGCTTACCTTGTCCCAAATAGTGATGGCACCCCTAAAAGATGGTAAAAGAAAGATATTGGCTTATTTTAAGGAAGTTAATATCTAAGTGTTGTTCTACTAGATGACACTCTACTAGATAGGAGAAAATCTAGGGTCCACTTGAGTTAATTTAACTAGGTTATGAGGGAAAAGGTGGCAAATAAAAATAATGAGGGAACTCAGGAAATTCTCAAGATTTTAACTCAATCTACAATGAGCATTAGCTAAGTGTCAAAACTCTAGGTTTCAATGAAGTATCTCTTCTAAGTGTACCAAATATTGGCATCCTAGGCTAAGATGATCTTCAAGGATCCTGTGATGAACCTTGGCATGTTGGATTAGGAGTTTGACCCTGTGGTCGCTACACTGGAAGATAAGGAGGTGATGTTAAAGTAGTTGGGATATGGCTTTACCATGTCACCTCTACATATCACTTGAGTAGTCTCCCATGGATCTTTTTTGGAGTGAGATTAAGGTTATTTTATCTATTTTTTTGAATTATATGATTGTAACCATTAGGAGTGGCCATCATGGATTGTGATGGGAGTCTCACTCTACCTAGTGGTGAATCCCATCCTTATCTATAAAAGTGCAACTACATTGTAATTTTAAGGTTGACAATTTTTAGCTCAAAAGTGTTGTCAATATCAATTAAATATTTCACTTGTAATTTAATTCATCCTATTTTGAATTTTAAAGAGTTGGCCAAGATTGATCTTTATAATAGAACTGGTTATATTAATGAATGCAATTGTAGATCTCTTAAGTGACACATGTTTTGTTTATCAAAGTATCTTTCAATTTAGCTTTAAGGGAATATTAGTGCCCAAATAATTATTTTGAGACTTTGTTAATTTATGAATTCAATGATTATGATGTGTCTCCATATCATAAACTATTTGTGAATTCTTTTCATTTTCTTCACTATACTAATAACTAGTGTGCTAGCCTACAAGTTATTTTGGAAGTTTATGTGTGAATTAATTTAGAATTTTAGTATTTATATTTACTCAGGATTTATAAATTAATTTTTTTTATCTTATTCCCTAGACTCTTCCCACTATGTAGCATTGGAGTTACATCCTTTGGCACGACTCAACACATAATGGTATAATTGTGGTGGATGTGCTCAACTTAATTATTAAAGCATTAGTTTCTCCTAGACCTAGAAACATACTTTACTAACTTACCTTTCCCTCATTTTATGATTTTTTTTGAAATTAAACTACCCTTTCCCTTATTTTTAAGATATGTTAGAGAAAAATTCTTAAATACCAGTAATAGATTCAAATAATTCATTCATTGACTCTTGATCATTATGACTGAACCAGCAGTGGAAACATTGAATCTCTTAGAGATTATTCCATGTAGGCTATATTTTGAATCTAAATATCCATAATAATGCCCTAGGATGATTTAAAATTAGTCCTAAAATGAAGGATGAAATTCCATCAATGTTACCCACTATCCTCTTTGAAAATACTCAATTGCATGATTATTTTTGAACTAGATCTTAAACCAAATAAAAATAGCCAATACTCTAAAGAGGGCCTCAGACTAATGTAGTTCTACCTTACATGTTAGCTTATCTATGAATCATATAATATGTGAAAAAAAAGTACAATAGTGATATGTCTTGTAACTTTGAAAATCGGGTTCTTGGGATGCTCCTTAGTACTTCGAACCTATGTATGTGTAGTCCTTATGATTGTTATGGAAATAAGAATAAATAGGGAAGATACACTCAATTTAATACTCTTTTGTTTGATTTTTAAGTGAGCAATGAATAAGGGGTAATATTGTATTTATATCAATCCTTTTGGATTAATAACTCACATTAAATCACTTAGGCTAACCATTAGGATATGTTTGATTTTCAAATTGGATTACTTTAGGGCACTAGACACTTGTGTTAGGAAATGATAGTCATATCAATGCTACTATATAATCTAAATTTTAATGTCCAAAGAGAATGAGCATAGTTACAGGTTCAAAACTTGTTAAGATGGAAGATAAGTACATTTTAAGCATTATGGGCAAGATAGAAGACCTTGGTTATCAATATAAGACTAGTTAGACTAAGAAGTATAGGCTAAAGGGAAAGATATATTAGATGCAAGACTTGAAGATATGGGAAAGGTAAATAAATGACAGTAACAATGAAGGTCTAAGTTGGCCAAGTGTACAAGACTAAGGTGTTATATAATCATAAAATATGGTCTACAAATCCACATTGAATTGAGCTAAAATTGATGTGATTGGGACAATTTAAGTTCCATTGGTTTTCAAAACATTCCCAACCACTTTTTTATGTTGATTTTACTTAAAATTAGATCCCTTATAAGCTAAAGGTATCATAAAAATATCATATCCATGTGACCAATCCAAATGTGGATAATTTTAGGCACATTTATGTATGATCACCCCAATCCACTTTTAATATAGGACAATGTGGTGTAATTGGGGAAACTTAGGATTCATTGGTGACCTTTACACACCCAACCACCCATTTATTCTAATTTTACTTTTTATTAAGTCCCTTATAGGCTAAAGGTTACATAACAACACTATATTGATTTCCATCCAGGGGAAATGGGGAAAATTTTTAACACATTTATGGATGATCTCTATAATTGAATTAAATTTTAGGCCAAAGTGGTTTGAATGGGGTAACTTATGTTTTTATTTGGTGTGTATGGGTCACTAATGAAATTAAGTCCCTCCTGCCAAAATCCATATAATACCACCATCTCCATTTATGACCAAGAAAAATTTAGATTATTTTAAGCACATATATGTGCGATCACCTAAATTTATTCTGAAATCAAGCCAAAGTGGTATGATTGGGATAATGTGGGTGGTATTGGTGACCTATGCATATATAACCACCATTTTATGTTATTTTTAGTTGATATTATATATATTATAGGACAAAGGTAACACAACAACATTATATTAATTCTTATCTAAACTATGAGGATGTGATATTTCCAAACTATACCTAAGCATTCAACATGAGACATCGACCCCACTATATCTATATGGTACTACACTATAGGTAATATGCCTATATTATTTTATGTGTATTCTCTATCATGTCACATGTATATATGAGATACACACATGAGATAAGATATATATTAGTCATGAGCCATGGTTATTGTATCAATACATTATAAGGTTTAGACTAAATAGCTATATTTAATTACATCACAATATTCAATGGGCCTACCATACCAATACAACTCATATGTAATGAATTCTATTCAATGATGTCAAGTGGCAGAAATTGACTATCATATCAATACGGAAGGAATTATATATTGCATCATGTTACCCAAAACCATTTCATTATCTACCACATCAAAAGCATGTTACATATAGATATTATATTGATCTTATATGATATGGATATGTACTACATCATAAAAATCATTCATGTCATGTTGGGTATTGTGCACATTGGTTAATTTGTTCATACCATTCATATTGCATGTCTAAACTAGTAGAATTGATCCTTGATTGATTTTTTCAATCATTGATCGACCCATTCAATAGATAGAATGAGTTAAAAATAGCTGATGACATTGATAAACCTTGGACCCTATCTCTATTCACTCTAAATCTATTTCTAAATCCATGTGGGTGGGGGTACCAGTATATATTATGTCAATTAAACTATGTACTATGGAAATACCAATGAAACTATATATCTATATAATGGGGTTAGTAATGTGATCATTTTTCAGTTCACCAACAAAATATGGTGATTCCACATAATTCATTCCTATTTGTTACAATAGAATGATCCAATCATATTATGTATGTAATATGATTCAAATTGATTCATTCACTTAATGGGGGATTTCCTTATATATATATGATAGATAAATATTCCATTTATTCATTATGGCCAAACCCATATCTGATGAAGTGGGGTGGATTAATTCTTCAACTTATTAGGCCCATGATCAGAAGACTTTAGGTTCAAACCTTGTTCTCCCCTCACCCTCCACATGTATAGATAGGGATAAGTGAGTGCACATATATATATATTTGGGTCCTTGATTTATATAATAAATTAATTTAATCTCCATTTATATATAGGTTTTCCTTGGCCTTCCTAAATATAGATAGGATTGGCCAAGTGTCCATTTATAAATATGGGTCATAGATTAGTTTATGAGTTGGGTGTTCAATTGGCTAGATATATATAATTGTGTCTCTATGATAGCAATCTGGACCTTTTCAAGAACACTTTATGTTACATTATTTATTTATTTATAATCTAACTTATCAGAATCAATTCATCATTTACAAAATATCATTCCAAACTTGGCATTCAATTTAAACCAACACAGTTCTCCAAGATTTTAATTTAATTTATCTCAATGGAAAATTATATTTTGTATATCTCCTTTGATATCTAACAATTCTATCTCTAATTATATTTTTGGATTCATAATACAAAATCACACCTACTATAAAAATTTCAACATTTTTTATTGGATATTTATCCAAGAAAATGATTTTTAGTCATGAAAAACCTTGGTTTTTAGAGTTTTAACAATCCACTCCACATAGTTTGGCAATGCCATAAAATCTTTAGAATATTTAATTACTCCTCTTAAGAACAACATCATCATTCATTTAGTAATAATATATTCACCATTATATAAAAATATAAATAAAAACCTCTTCCAATAATAATATGCCTTTACATAAATTGCTGACGCATGCAATTTCATATGTGAGATTATAATCTTATTGCCTTGGCATCATCATAACCTACACTATATTAAAGCATTAGATGTGCATAATATTTTAAAATAATTCATACTCCATATACATTGTATAAATAGATATTAAATTAATATGCCTTATCACATTATCTAATACTTATCAAAAAAATTATGAGTTGGATCAATCATACCACTATCAAAAACCAGTTGTAATCACTCAGTATTCATTCATCATACCTAGGCATGATGCATGCACTTATTGTTCTATGAATCTAGGTGACAAAGCTCATTATATAATTTTAGGCCATCCTTATACATAATAGATATTTCTTGTTCACTGATTTTAATTACATTTATTTGGGTCATGATATCCATGACCTTTTTATCTACAATCCTGTCAGCGACCTCTACTTTCTTGCCTATAAAATACTATGTAAAAATATACTTATTCATCATATTTTTTTTATTCAACATAACACCATATTTCTATCTTATCCATTTTATATTACAAACATATTCAAATGACTATTTGTAGACATGGTTGGGCAGTGTTGACTTTTATAATTAACTCAATCATATAGAGAAATAATTGACATAATTTTATAACATTCAACCCAACCAATTTCACTTTCCTCTATATGTACCTCAACCAAATTGATACATAAATAATGGAATGGCATTGCACATCAGGACTATGGTAAACTTGTCATATCTATGTATAACTATAATTTCTAAAGAATTAAAAGGATGACATAAATCTCTTTAAAACATTTTATATTATCTTTTCAAGCCAAATAATAATAAATAGAGCTTCAACCTATTACAAATCATCATTTATATAGAATACATTCTTTCTTTCATGCTTTAAGAGTTTCTAACATCTCTAAAGTCAATCTGGAATTCACATAAGACTCTTATCAGATTTCTCTACTTAATTTGACTTCTCTTATGATACGTGCACAAAATCATACACCTAAGAAAACTCTCCTGACATAGAAAATGGAATTTTAATAGTATTTGAAATCAAACTTTGAACATTCACATTAAAATCATATCTTTAAATTGTCATACCTGGACACAAAATTTACCACCCAAGTCATCTTAATTCATACAAAAAATATATCAAAACTTCCCACAAACTTTATAATTTTTAATAGAGTAAATATAAATGTCTTTCACTTGTATAAAATCTATAGACTTTTGATCAACATCACCCACTATTTTCATTTTCTTAATACACTATTTATTCATCATATCTGAGGAGACCCTTTAAGCACAAACATTCTTCATTTATTTCTCAATTTCCACACATACACATATGATTTTCTGACTGTTATATAGGCCCAAATGCATTTTTCTATCTCAACCACTCCACAATCACTCCTAATACTTGGTACAACTTATACTTGTTTATTTGATTTTTTTAACCCCTATAAACATGATATGAGACTTATCTCAACATATAAACTTAGTCTTGGATGAGGATATTTCTAAGACTATCTCAATTAATTTAGGGTATTCAAATAATCTTTCATTATTATAATCCTATGTACCACTATTATATGACTCACCCAAAGACATCTAGAATACTAGATGAATCTTATAATGATCATAAATAGACTTACACACTCTTGATTTCTACTTATACCAAAAGGGACTAAAACCTCACAATTAGTAATTCTAATTATTTCACAACTCTAAAAGACCCCTCATATTTACAAAAGACCAACATTATTCACTAATTGATTACCAACATATATGATGCTCCTACATCACCCTAACCCTATATATTTATTGATATCAAATATATAATATTATTCATTAATGATCTATGTATAATTGGTGCATGAACAATTACCCTTATTCCCTTTTATCTATTTAAGATATGGATAAGGCATGTAGACACCTAAATTTCACCATTTAGTGTTGATATTAAATTTGATAGGTCAAATCTTCATCATCCATAATTTGAATTCATATTAACATCACTTCCCTAATTCAAATAATTAATTAATTATAATCAGACATACATATTTTCCTCCAATACTAATTAAAAATATGCATTTTCTACCTCACCAATACATCCTCCATGTTTGTCTCAGCTATGTGTTAACTCATCCACCCAACTTCCTTAACTTCTTCAGATACCTTATTAATATTAGAGCATTTTAACCTCCAAGATGACCCAAACAACTAACTTGACCCATTCTTAGTGACTCACTCAACCAATTCACCTTTCTTCTTAACCTATATCTAATTCCTCGTCGTTTATTATTTAAATAATTCAACATATTCAAATAATCCTCAACTATCTTATTTTCCTCGTGTAAGCCTATAAATTAATGTTCAATCCATCACTTTCAATATTCCACCTTCAAAATAACAAAGTGCTATCAAATTATCATTATGAATCAAAGTTAATCAAAACCATCCAAATCACTTACCCTAAAACACTATTGAATTCTCTTTGATTTTGATAGGATTTAAACATTTAAGTTAGCACCCAAGATAAAATACATCATTTGTCACACAACAGAGAAGGTGATGAAAATCCATTTCATGTTGTAAGTATTTATGTGATTTTTTTCTTATTGTTTTTTCTCTTTCTTTGAAGTTAATTTTAGTTTAGATTATAATTCATTTATTTTGATTTATTAGCTAGTCTTACATTCTATATTTAAACTTATACATTCTAGCATGACTAGTGGAACCTTTCCCAAATATTTTTTCATCATAGGTACATTTAGACAGTTATTTTATTTGATTTTTATCACTATTTTTTGAATATGCATTTAACACTTGTCTTAGATTTTTTTATATGTTATTTCAAGATATTTTTTTGAGTTTTTAAATTTGTTGTCTTTAAACCCATAAATGAATAAATTAATTACATCAAATAATGAATATGTTCTTGTGTTGTTTTTGCTCACTTTTTGTAGTTTTCACTTTTCTAATAGTTTCTATGTGTTTGGTCTATTTAACCCCTTTTTGTTTTAGTCCTACTTCCTATTTTGTTTTTTTATGTTCTCTTTAAGACTTTTTTTTAGAATAGTGAATTTATCAAAAAATTCACTGAATCCATCAAGAAAAATAGTGAATTTGTTAGAAAGTTTAGTGAATTCATCATGAAATTTAGCGAAATTATTAGAAAATTAAATGATTTTTTTTATAAACTTCAAGGAAGTCATTGTAAAAATTTAAATAATTTTATAAATGTTTGTATTTACTTTTTCATTTTTTTTAATTTTTTATTACTAACAAATTTGTTGTTTTCTCTAACTATGCAATAACAAAATCATTCTAGAACATTAGTTTTCTATCCTTTTTATATTTTTATATAACTTTTTGTAGGTTCCCTTGAATTTTTATCCACACTAAAACTTTTAACATATTTACTACATGCCACTAGTCAAAGACAAATTGATGAAAGCTAGCCAAATAAAAATTTAATTTTTTTTAGTTTTCTTGGTTTATTTCAAGTTGTCTAACAATTTTTATTTCAAATTTTTAAATTTTAATAATAATTTATATCACATTTTACTTTTTTGAGTTAATAAATATTTTAATTCTAAGCATTTGTTTGTGTGGATTTTGTTGTGTATGCTCTTTCTCATGGTGTTACAATGGTGATAATACTTAGAAGATCAGAAACAACATTTGAAAAAACTTTTTTACCCAATAAACACTTGTGTGTATTATATTATTTTAGTTTCACATTTGTGATGATACCTAAGAATCAGAGGCAAGTGTAAGTCTTTTTTATTTTTCTTTTATTAGGGGCTCTATAAACCCTAGATTTCACCACCACATAGTAGGCTAACCCTATGTATAAATAAGGCATAGAAAGTGATTTAAAGCTATATTTATTAGATAAGTAGTGTTGTGTTTTAATCACATCATGAATTTAAGGGTTTCATCTTCCAATACTCAATTCTTAGATAACATGGATCAATGATTTATTTTTCCAATGTTAACACATTAAAATCTTACAATTGTGTTGGGCACATTAGGAATAGAACCATTTGTGTGAATATATTACATAAATGTCTTCCATAGTTTCAAACCTAAATTTAAATTAAGGTATATATGGTAATCCCCTAGATAATCTTGTTCAAACCTTAAGCCTAGGAAAACCATTCTTACCATCTAACTTTTAGTGCATCAGTTAGTGGTTAGCATCAAGAAACTACTTTCCATAAACCTTTGAAAATAATATTAGTGGGCCATGGTAATGGTAGGATAATCAAATGTTAGAGACTTAAAATATTATTCTTAAGATAATTAAATAGACAAGGAAGTGACATGAAAATCCTATGAGTTATTCAATTCTTTTTGCCTAGTTTTTACCCCTTTTTGTTTAATGCATGTGTGTTTAGATTAGGACTTGTTTTTTTTTACTTTCATGTAAAATAATATGTGATAAAAAAATTTGATTGAAATGAAAAAATAATTTTATTTAAATTTTTAACATGTGCATGTGATAAGGAAAGTGTCTTGGAAAATGGAGAATGACGGGTTGTAGCATGTGTAGGTCGCGGCCGAGCTAGGGTAGCCATGCCCTAGCCTATTCAAAGTAGTGGGTTAGTGTGCACAGGTGTAGTTTAAGGGAGTGAGTGAGTGGTAAAGGGCTGAGGTGTCAAGTAGAGGCATCACAGGGTCATGTTGGACTAAGGAGGGTGTGATCATGGCTCAACAGAAGCCTTTAAAAACCATGCTTGGCAAAAGTTTTAGTGTAGCTATGGGCATGAACAGGTAGGAGTAGTAAGGTAAAATAGTTCGTCAGGAGTTTTCTTCCCAAAATATAGGAGCAATGGAATGGAACTTGCGCGGGGGATCCAGGATTATGAAAATTAATGGTTTCCTGGAGAAATGCAAGGAATGACCTAAACTGGTAATTCCTTTTGATATGATTTTAGAGGATGTGGAATATTATTCCAAGCATTCTTTGTATTACAAGTTTTTGGGTCTTAAAGTTTCCCTTCAATTTTTGGAGGGTTGGGCCAGGTGAGTGTGGGAGCCAGAGGGAGAAATGGAGGTCATGTTATTGGCAAATAACTACTTCATAGTCATGTTTGTATGCCTGGCTGACCACAATAGGGTTTTTGAGGGAGGGCCATACTTTTACAATTAGGTCAAACTTTTTGTTAAACCTTGGCATGCTAGGTTTAATCCTTCTAAGGAATTACCAACTCAGGTTTCAGTATGGGTTAGTCTCCCTAGACTTCCTATTGAATGCTTTCATGAGGACATTCTCCTGATGTTAGCTTCAATGCTTGGAAGGCCGGTGGGGTCTTCAACTCATAATTTAGGTAAGAAAGTCATGAATTTTGCCTGAATTTGTTTTGAAATTGATTTGAGCAAACCATTTCCTAATGCACTGGAGATGAGTGCGAGTTCATACTCCTGGGTGCAACAATTGGACTATGAGACCCTTCCCTTCAGGTGTCACCTTTGTCATGAGTATGGAAACCTACTGTGTAGATGTTTGAAGGATAAGCTAATGGAGCAACATCCCCAACCACCACCTAGCAACATTCCCAACTCTGATAAAGGGAAGAAATTGGGGGTTGGGGAGAGCAGGGATTCTAATGTTTTTATACAGGTGAAATCTCAAAGCCATAATAGGGGCTAGAATAGGACTCTTAGGGAGAGATAGGATGATGACTCTTTTAACAGGTTTGAAATCTTGGATGAATTGGGATAGCAAGAAGTAAATATAGGATTAATGAGTGTGGAGTAGTTTGTGGGAGGTTCAGTACTAGAGATTAATTCAACCAATCTTTCGATGGTTCTTCAGGAAGAGTTGACCTTACCTGTGGTTGTTGAGGGGCAGATAAAGGAATTGGGAGGGGAGGTGATAGATAGGGACCTAGAATAGAATGGAGAGGACCTATACCCTTTGGCAAGGGTTGGGGGGATAAAAGTAGATAAGAAAGGAAAATCTTCTCCTCACCTGGGTATTCTCCAGAGGGAGGGAAAGAAGGGGATGTTAGAAAAAAGTACTAAAGTGGGGCATAAGAAGGACATGAATAGAATCAAGATGATTGGGGAGACCTTGGTGGAGTCTGGTGTGGTTAAGACCTTAGACTCTCACTTCTTAACTCTTATGAAATGATCATTATCTCGTGGAATGTAAGGGGACTGAACAACGGTCCCAGACAAAAAGTTGTTAGGGAATTAGTTAGATGTCAAGTACCCAATATTCTCTTTCTTCAAGAAATGAAAGTTTTTGTGTATGAAATGAGGAATATTGCACCTAAGTTATGGAGGTATGGTTCATGGTAGTGCATTGGAGCTCATGGATCTTCGGGGGGTGTGGCTTGTTTCTAGAATCCATGCAAGATCCAACCTGTGTCTTGGATTTCCTTTAAATCCTCTTTATCTATGGTGGCTTCATGTATTGATTCGGGTGGATTAGTCTTTTTTTCCAATGTTTATGCTCCTATAGATTTCCAAGGTAAACTTCTTGTTTGGAAAAACATCCACTTTCTTCGTCAATTATTTCCCTATTTGCCTTGGATTGTGGTAGGAGACTTTAATGCTATTCTTGATTTAACAGAGAAGAGAGGAGGTAATGCATGGCTAGAACCTTCTTCTCTCCTACTCTAGGATAATATTAAGGCTCTTAATTTAGTGGATATCAAGCCGGTTAATGGATGCTTTACCTAGAATAATCAAAGAGTGGGGGACAGGTGCATTGTGGAGTGTATAGATAGATTCATGACCTCCTATTACTGGGTGGGGGGTTCATGGTCTTCCTACCTTGAGATTATTGATTAAAGGGGTTTGGACCACTAGCTAATAAAATTGGTTATTTCTTCTACTTTTGAGCCTCTGAAGGTGCCTTTCAAGTTTCAGCTTATGTGGTTCAGGGACCCAGACCTGTTTGGACAAGTGGTAGATTGGTGGAGGGGCAGGCCTGCTATAAGAACAACAATGTATACTTTTGTTAAGCTTCTCCAATTCATCAAGTACCAGCTCAAAAAGTAGAACTAACAAAGTTTTGGGAACATTTTCCTAAAGAAAAATGAGGTGCAGATAGAGCTGAATGTCATTACCATAACCATTTAGGATGTGGGAATGACTGAGGTTTTGCTGAGGGAGGAAGTCAAGGCCTTAAAACCTTTGGAGGAATGGAAACTAAGGGAGGAAATATTTTGGAAACAATAGGCCTGGATCGAATGACTTAGAGAAGGGGATAAGAACATAGCTTTCTTCTTCAATTTAGTTTGGGCTAGACAACATGGCATGGGGATTACTTCTTTGGTGTTGGACAACAGGGAGACTATTTCTTCTATGCAGGGTATCATTAATGAGGCAGTGCAGTATTTTGCTTCATTATTCAAGGAAGAAGCACAAGGGGACTCAGTTGAAGATGTCTAGATTCTATCTTGTATCCCCTCTTTGGTGACCAGGGATATGAATGAGCATTTGATGAGGGATATATGCTTGGAGGAGTTAAGGAGGATAATCTTTATGATGCAAAAAGGAAATGTGCCTGGTCTAGATGGATTCTTGATTGAGTTCTTCCAGGAATTTTGGGAAATTATTAAAGTTGACCTCCTATATGTTGTTCAAGAATCCCAGAGGAAGAAGCAAATGCTTTGGGCTTTGAAATCCACCTTCCTGGATCTCATTCCTAAGGGTGCAGGGGCCGATAGGCTGAGTCTTTTTAGGCCCATTTCTCTCTGCAATGTAAATTATAAAATTATTTCTAAGTTGATCACTGAGAGGTTAAAAAAGTGGCTTCCTACACTTATCTCAAAGAAGCAAGGTGGATTTGTAGAGGGCCGATAGATTTGGGATGGGGTGGTGATGGCTACTGAGACTATACATTCCATGACCTATTCTAATGTGAAGGCAATGTTTATCATGATGGATATGTCAAAGGCCTATGATAGAGTTCAGTGGTCCTTCCTCTAGAAGGTCTTGGGTGCCTTTGGTTTTGTAGAGGATTGAATTCAATGGGTTTTGAGTTGTGTGAACTTGACCTCCTTTTCAATTCTAATTAATGGTGAGCACTATAATCTCTTTGGGGCTTCTCATGGATTGAGGCAGGGTGACCCTCTTTCTCCTTACTTGTTTCTTCTATTAGCAGAAGGCTTGGGTCGATTGATCAAAAGAAATGTGGGTGATGGTGTTATTTAGGGTTGGCAGTGGGGAGAGGAAATCCCGATATAATCCCATCTCCAGTTTGTGGATGATGTGGCTTTGATGGGCAAGGCTACTATTAGGGAGGCATCTAACATATGCAAGAACATGGATGTTTACATTGCAGCCTTTGGATAGGTAATTAATGAGGGTGAATCATGTATTTTTTTCTTTAAAACTCCTCTGGCCATACAATGAAGAGTGGCTCTTATCCTTAGGTTCCAAATTGGGAGTCTCCCACTGCTTTATCTCAATATTCCTATCTCTATTGGTCAGCTAGCTAAGGAGTCATGGTAGGAGATCCTAGAAAAATTTTGGGACAAGGTGAATCATTGGACCCACTATTGGTTATCCTTTGTGAGTTGGGTGTAACTGATTCAATCAATGGTTCAGGCTCTTCCTATCTATAGGTGTATGATCTAGGTGGCACTGATGAGCTTTGTTAAGGACTTGGACTCCTTAATAAGATAGTTTTTATGGGCTAGGAATTTATCTTTGACCAAGTGGAGCCTAATTAAGTGGGAGATGGTTTATAACCCAAAGAGGTTTGGTGGGATGGGATTATGGTAGTCTGTGCTTTCTGGTACTACTTTGGCTACCAAACTATATTGGCATTGGTGAGTGGAACAAGATCGGCTGTGGGATAGAGTGTTGTCCCACAAGTATTTTTTTGTGATTCCCCAAAGGGATATTCCATGGTATGATTTAGTTGGTAAAGGCTCAGTGATTTGGGTGACTCTCAAGAAAGGAGCTAAGCTGATTAAGAGGGGTCTTTTCTAGATATGCAAGAGTGGGGTAAAGGTCCAGTTTTGGCATGACTCACGGGATGATTTCCCTCCTATAATTTGCCAATATCCTCAGTTGAGTACTCTGGCCTAGAGGTTTTGTGAAGATGGATGGAAAAGTGTGAATAACTTTAAATCCCTTTCTTTTCAGGGGTAGGTGGTAGTTGTTAGATGGAAGTCCCTAGAAGAGTGGTCGATTCTTGGTTTAGAGGAAGAGTGCAAGGACCTGTAGAATATTTTGTCTCAATGTAGTTATAATACACTTATGGATAGAGATGTGTTAGCCTGGTCCTTGAACCCCAAGGGGAAGTATACAGTGTCCTATGCCTATCAGGAGTTGATTTCCTAGTAGTATGAGGATAGAGGGTAAGTTTAGTGGTGGAAGAAAGTTTGGAATGGTTTCTCGTGGCTGAAGTGTAACTATTTTACATGGACTTTAGTGTGGAATAGATGTTTGACATGGGACAATATTCAAAAGTAGGGATTTGTTGTTCCTTATAGGTGTGTGCTCTGTAATAGAGAGGAGGAAGACTCCTCTCACATTTTATTTCATTATCCCTTCACTCTTCAATTGTGGCACTTCTAGTGGGATGCATGGCAATGCCAGTGCATCCACATTGTCTCTTTGGTAGATTTTTGATCTAGAGTGGGCCGTCCCCCTTCTTCGACTTCCTTCTTGTAGGATGCATGGTACACTGGCCCTATTTTCTTGCTCTGGCAAGTTTGGCTAGAAAGAAACTAGAGGATTTTTAAGGAGGAAAAATTGGTGACTCAGTAGGTTTGGAGCATAATTAAGGGAATGATTCAAGAATCTATTAAAGTGAAGAGCGAGGTTATGCTGCCATTGAAGAAAGGGGACACTGAGGTGCTAGAATAATTTGGCATAAGAGAGTTATCTCTGATCTCAGCTTGTGTTAGACATGGTACACAGGGGCAGCAGAAAGTTCAACAGTTGGGGAAGTGGATGCCTCCACCTGCTAGGATTTTGAAAATTAATATGGATGGGTTGTCTAGGGGTAACCCAGGGGTAGTTGGGATTGGTGGAATTGCTAGTGATTTTTTTGGGATTAGTGGTTTTTATTTTCTCGGCATATCAGGGAGTGTAGATTTGATGGAAGGTTTGGCTATCCTATATGCTTTGAGGAGAGCTTATGCTTTGGGTTGGAGGAGGGTGATCTGCAAAGCTGATTCTCAGGTCTTGATTAACTTGATCTTGGAGAGGAAAATTTCTAATGTGAGCTGGTAGTTGTTCACGATAGTGTAGTAGATTTTAAAGGTGAGTTCGTGCATGGAGGCAGTATCTTATGCCCACATTCCATGGGAGTGGAATAGGGTGGTTGATTTTTTGGCAAAATGGGTGTCAGAAGAGGGAGAAGGCCGTAAGGTAGATGAATAGGAGCAGCTACCTGGTGATTTATGTTAGGAACTGAAACCCATTCTTGATGGAGATATTGGTGGAGTTGAGGTGTGAGGCTGTTGTTTTTGGTTTGCTTATCTATTGGGCTATTTGGTCACTTTTGTAATCTGATGTTTTAAGTTTAATAAAGTTTTTACCCCTTTTTTTTAAAAAAAAATGAAAAAATAATTTTAGTATTTAAATAAGTAAATCAAGTTGTAATCAAAAAAGTTCAAAAAATCATAAATTTGGTCCTAAAATCAAAACTCAAAATAACTTGTTATCAATCAATTTTATTTTAGTCATTTTGGCCTTTAACCTTCTTAGAGTAAGTATTTATATTTTTAATTTTTTAGTGAACACCTTTATATTACTAGTGTCTCCTATCATAAGGCATATGGCTTTGTTGAATAACCCTAGGTTAAGGGATGAGCATGTTGACAATGACCCCTTTCATTTTAGTCAAGAAAATCAAGGACACTATGTCAAAATACATGAAGTACATGATAATGAAGAAGATAAAGTATATTATCAAGATAAGGGTATTCCTAAGGAAATCATACCTCCTTCCCCATTTAATCAATACTTCTTATCCAAAAATAATGGATTTTTACTCTAAGACTTGATCCTAGGGGCAAAACTTCCACCTGATTTTGATTTTCAAAATTTATAACATTTAATTTATAGGAAATATTATTAATCAACCATCCAAGATAAATATACATCACAAGGATCTTTATAAGATATCAATGTTGTCATTGCTTCATCTAATCCCAATCCCCAAGTCTCCCAAGACAAACGGAAATCAATCCTTAATGAGGAATCATCCCAAGAAAGCCATGGGTTTTTTTATGAAATAACATAACTATAAAATAAAAAATAGATTTAAAAACTCTAACCTAATAAGAAACAAAATTGTTTGTTTGATAAAATTTACAATCTAGATGTAATCTTGAGTGTGAAACAAAATTCACCCTCATTTATCAATCCAAATCCAAGCTTGAATATCCATTCAACCTCACCCATAACCAATCAATAAAATCCACACTTGAATGTTTATTCAAGTCTACAAATCATCATCCAATCCAATCTAAACTTAAATACTTATTGAAGTTTACCAAACATAATTCAATCAAATCTAAACTTGAATATTTAGTCAAGTTCACCAAAAAATAATAAATAAAATCCAAACTTGAATACTTATTCAATTTTTCCAATCAATCAACTTCACATCTCGACTTAAATGTTTATTAAAGTTTACCCATCAACCAACATCAAAATTTTACTTTAGGAAGTACTTATTTTTTTTTAAAAATTACCAATCCAATTTATTTTTTAGGTTTAGTCCCATCACATCAAAATCAAACACCCACTAATCCAAACACAATCATCAACACCAATTCAATTCTCAATAAACACCAAATCTTTAACCCCAACACTTAGTCAAATCAAATATTTAGTTCACATGATTTTCCAAATCCAAACTTGGTCCAAAACACATTTATCAATCCATCCCAACATCAAATCAAACAAGATTAATTTACCTTCACAAATTAAACAAATCCCAATTTCACCACCAATAGAAATCAAACAAATCTCAACTTCTCTAATAACCCAACAAACTCAAACACTTTCACAGATTCACAACATTCCCCTCTTTCAACACACTTCCCAATCAATTTATCAAAAATTCACCCCATAATTAATATTCATTTTATTAAGGAAATATTAGTTAAAACCCATTTATGGATCAAACATCCAACACATTTATCTCTTCAAGCCAAAGAAATCAAATCTCACTACACTTCATTAAAGAGTGGAAAAACATGAAGGATAAGATCCAAGGCTTGCAATATGGTACATTTTTTTAGAAAAAACCAATACAAGTTTGAGTAAATTTGTCCCTATCCATACAATGTAAATAATATGAAAACATCATTTCCAAAACATTTTGAACTTCCTAAATTTAGAAAGTACAAAGATAATGGATATCCTATGGAATATCTTAAATAATTCTACATGGCATGTGTTAATGTTGCATATAATAATGAATACATGTGAAAACTATTCCCATGCAATATATAGGGTTAAACACTATAATGGTTTTTTTATTTACCCATAATATCAATCTCTACCTTTTAAGACCTATCTAAAAGATTTTTTCATCATTTACCATATAATGTTGAAAATGAATTGACCATGTTTGATTTATATAACACCAGTGAAACATTTGACTCTTTCTTAAAAACATGAGTCATTGGAAAGTCATTTTCCATGGTCTTTTATTGAAAATATACTCATTTATATATTCATGAACAACATTAATTCAGAGTTATCTCATCACTTAAAAATTCATTTTCCAACATTCTTTGATGAAATAATTGAAAAAGGAGTTCAAATGAAATTAAATTAAATTACCAAAGGTGTTATAAAATTTTTCAAAGACAACAACAATTCCTCAAAAAAAATATAAAAACCTAAATTATTAACAAAAAAAAGTATAGGTGATGGTGTGACCAATTTAAATCAAGTTCAAAACCTGAAACCCATTAATAACATCACAATATCCGGTGGTCAACCAAAATAAAAAAATTGCAAGTTGAAGTTCACTCAAATGGGAGATTCTTATGAATCAATTTTTTGAAACTTGACCCAAGAAAACATGATCATATATCCAACACTAAACCCTTAGAAGAAAATGTTCCTAAACCTGAGTGGTATTGTGACAATGAATATTTAAAACCACATAATTAAGGGATATTTAACTAGTCATTATATGAGGATAAAACATTATGTCTATTATTTCATAGATCATGGAAATATAACTATTTAAATTCAACCATCCACACCATCGAATAACCAAAATTTTGAAATATATACATATCCATTTCCAAAACATGAGAAAGAACATGGTAAACAAAATTAGGAGCAACCTTAAGTAAGTAATGTAAATCCAACTAATCACCCTATTGAATTTATAGTCACTTGTGTTGATTATACAAACCATCATGTTTCCATCATCATCATAAAATCCCAATATTATGTTGTTATCATAAGGCATGCTAAGATTACCATCCCAAGTGCTTCCTCACCCACTATTGAGAATGAGTGTAATATCATAGACCAGCTTGAGAATATGCCTACTCACATATCCATTTTAGATCTTCTCCAAACATTCCATGTACATAAAGATATATTGTATAAATTACTTAAAGATTCAAGAGTCCCTCAAGAGATAAATCCATAAAATAGTCAAGCATTATTTAGAAAATTATCCACTAAAAATCAAGTTACATTCAATCATACCTATGTCTCTCTTATAGGATTTGTACATAATTTAACTTTGTATATAGAAGTCATAATCTCTAGGCATAAATTAAAAATGGTGTTTATAGACAATGGATAAATTTTGAGATTGTTTACATTAATATTAATAAAACATTTGGGTATCCTAAAATAAACCTTAATTCAAATATTATTACCATTAAGGAATATGAAAATAATGAGTGTGAGTTTATGGGTAAAATATATTTTTTTTTTTATGGTGGGGCTTGTCATTCAGGAGACATTAGTTCATGTGCTTGATTTGGATTTACCATATAATTTAATATTTGGATGTCAATGGATCAACTCTATGAATGTTATACCATCCACCTTATACAAATGTTTGAAGTTTTCTCATTATGGCATAGGAGTAACCATACCCAATGATCCTCAACCCTTCAAATCTTGAATATTATTTGAAGGACATTATAAAAAATTTAATTATCTCCCTTTTACTAAAGACACATATGTTATTATTAGAGAATTGATGAAATAAAAACACTAAAGAGGGGGGTGAATCAGTTTGCAATATTTTATTTCAATTCCACTTATCATTCATCAAACATTCAAACTAATCAAGGGATATAACAATGCATAATCAACCATTCATATGAGCATGAAGTAAGAACATACCACATGAACATAAGAGCTATGTATGAAAACCTCATGGGGGATAAAACCCAATGAAACATGATTTTTACTATTATCTTATAAGCAATGGATAAATATTTATTGAGGCACCAACCCCACAAGTAGCACCAACCCCTCACTAGTCAAGTACCAACTCAGCTAGTCCTTTAACAAGCTCAAAAATACAAGAAGGATCCAACCCCATAAGTGAATTGGAACCAACCTAAACACTTAAAAGAAACTTCTTCAATATCAAACCTAAAATTTATCTTCCACTCCCTCTTGACTAAGAACTGACTCAGCCAAGATAATTGATCGCCTCAAGACACCTTGTTGTTTAATCAACAGATGGTGACCTCTTCTTCAAATTTTTGTCTTCTATATATAAAATCCACTCACTATAATACAAATACAACACACCTTTGATGTATATTTATGTTTTATAAATATGAAATCAACTCACTCAACTCTTATCAACCTTCTACCCCTCTTAAAAGAACCTCTAGGCTTTTTCGCTCAAACATGCCTCTTACTAGGCTTAATTAGGTCAACTGACCTTGACATCTATATGAAAAACTTATGATTTATGTTCATGATTATAATATACTTCAATTTTATGTTATAAATGACTTAATTATTCTCCTAAAAGATCTCTTTTTTTCATTTATTCTTTCATACCTCTGACTAGTCCAAATAAGCCTATTCTGCTTTATATTTATACTTCACTCTTGCTCTCACCCATCTTGGTTAGAAAAACACATTTACATACATATATAACCATTTGAATATTTAAATAAACATTTTTCATAAGAGAAACACTCACTACATAGGTTGGTCAAATTCATTTAAACCTTAATATCTTCTTAGGCCTACTTTGAGACCTAATGCATCACGGCTTCTCAACCACATGTTATACTTAGACCATCTTGGAACATCTTGAGACTCTAAAAATGCATGAAAAACATAAAAAATACCTTAAATATACCCATTATAACATTAATATATGTCCATACCACATTTTAGCTTATAGCATTCCTTGAACCACGTCAATAGGCCTATTTGCCATTAGGTTTAAACACATCCAAAAAGTATGTCTCACATAAATAAAACATAAAATAAACTTTGAAAAATAAATAAATTAAAAATTCACATTAAAAAATCATTTTTGACCTCAAATTCATCACTAGTTCCATTTTACATCACCAAATATGTCAAAAGACCTCAAACATACTCTTGCAACATGACCACTCAACACTGCCAAACACTACCAAAATATAGTCAAGAACATTTGACTCTACACACTTAAAAGGGAACAAAACCTAACTATAAATTAAGTTTAATGAACCTAATATACCTTAATAACATATTTTCAAGCAATATATTCTTCAAATCTAGGAAAAACATTCCAAACACATATACGCTAGATGACTGTATAAAATTACCAATAAACCTATCAACACAGTCATGATAAGTGTCATATTTAGCTATTATAGTGATACTTAAAACACTTATAATTAGAATTAATAGTTTATATATGACTTATATATAATGATACAATAGATATATCAATGGTTTTGATGTCAACCATTGGTTTTATAAACCAATTCCTCAGGCTTCTCTTTCACAATTCTTACACAGCTAGATAAGCCATTTTGGATTTCATATATCAAACCCTTAAAGTAAATTTACACATTATATAAATCATATATATATGGTATAAATCTAAAAAAACAATTTAAATTTCATTTGATACATTTATACTTATAAAAGAGTCTCAAACTCTTCACTCGGCTTTGAATACGCAGACTCGTCAAACTATCTTAAGAACTAGTCATGGTTAACATGACGTAGAACACCTGTATAGTAATTTACATGATATTATAATTAATTTATATGATCCTTATAAATATTTATAACATATAAAATCACATAGGTATAGAGTTCTAATGGAAAATATAGAACACATAGATCGAACTCTGAATGTTACTCCTTCACTATCTTAACTCACACAAATAGGTCATTTTGTGAACACCATTTTCAAAATTTTCAATGAAATACAAATCATATAATCAATGTTAAAATTATTTAAATTTATTGAAACAAAACCTAAACCAATTATATCCATTCTTAATCCATTTTAACTCAATCGTAAACATATTCTCACTCTGACTAGTTTTTCTCATTGTCTTCACTCTTAGCTACTTTAATGATAGGTCAACTTGAGTGAAAAAATAGTTAACACAAAGACTATAAATTTTATAAATAAAAAAATGAAAAAAAACAAGTATCAAGCTTCAAAATTCATTTATTTCCATTCTTTGACCTGGTTAGCCTTTCCTACTATACCCAATTTCTAAGAAATAAGTGAATTCTTGTAGGTTTCACTCATTATCCTGACAAACCATTACCATTTAGAGATGAATGGAGGAGTATTATAAAAAATAAAATAATCAAAATAGGCTTACCAATTAATTATGGGTCATTTATAACAAGCTCTTCCTTATCAGGCCATTAAGAGGGTTTTGAGAGGGTTTAACACCTATTCTGGTGTTAACAATTGTTCATATAGAATTACCACTAAAATGAAAAAAATAATGCATATAAATATTATTTGGGACCATTCCCTATCTCTCCTTGAAGGCTTATAACACCATGTAGAGTTTACACATGCGAACAATCAAAATAAATTCTTTCTTGGGTCCTTATCTCTTCATTATGCATACATAGGAGACCTTTAAACTCATTATACTCTTTTTCTCCTTAAAATTATGACCTAAAACTTCATGATAACTCTTTAAACAAACTATTAAACCTATATAAAAAATAAAATTAGCTCTAGTACATTATAAACTAACTTTGACCCCTGATTAGGCCATACTAGGTCTCTTTGCACATTAGGTCTTAAATTGCTAGCCACACTTTAGACCTTGAATACACATTGAAAACTCTTTTAGTGATATCAAAAATTCATTTCAAAATATAAATTTTATACACATCCATATAATCACCTTCATGCCTATAAAATCTATGTTTATGATTAAGAATTAGTCTATTCACATAGACCTACTAGGCACCATACCACTTGGAGACCTTATTACCACTATAGATGCACTCTAAAACATGTTCTCATGAAAAAAACCTTATGAAAATCTCAACCACTAACACACACCTATAATCACTCATTTCATCATACCTCACTATGATTCACAAGACACTTCCATTGGATCACTTCAAATATCACACTAGTAGGCTCAAGCAATCATCCTCATATCAATGAGCCACCTTCTTATGAACCAACACTTGTCTTCAAGATTATTTTAACATGAATTACAATGCTCTAACTCATGACATTAATGACAAATTTCAACACTAATAATCAAATATTATCATCTACATTCATATTAACACATTTCTTCAAACATATCCACTTAGTGGTTGGTTGAATAAGCCATCCATATCCTCTTACATGGATACTCCATATACAAGTCAAGCACCCAATCAACCTTCCACTTCAAGAACTAAAATGTATCCTCTATCATAGTCTAAAATTGTTATTAAAATAATTAGATAATATGAAATCCAAGATGCTCATTACTTAAGTAAAGTCCATCTATATCAAAACAATCATGGTAGACCCCATTATCGAAAGGATAATCAAATGGTTCATAAATTCAAAAAAACATAGTTTTTAAAAGAAGGTATTATTTTTGACAAAAAAATTGAAGATTTAAATTCATCCTGGCTTTATTTTGAAGAACAGACTACTTTATTCCTTAACAACCAATATCTCATATCCAAATTAATCATGTGTAATGTAATGAATTATAAAGGAAAGGGCCTTGGCCTCCATAAATAAGGACTAATAGAACCAATCACACTTTAAAAAAAAAATCTATGGTATAGGATTTAAATTAATGTGAGAAAAAAAAATTACCAAAATGACTCTTCTTGTGAGTTTGAGGCAATCTCTTTGGAAACTAAAATGGGTTCCATCTATAACTAATTTAAATATTTATCCATTACTATCTTATTCCATGAAATTGTTGTCTTAAAAATTGACCTCACGTATCCAATCCTAATATAATGGGACCAAAAATAAACACCTATGATTTATTAATTTAAAAATGATGAATCAATATCTAAATTATTGTGCACAAGAGACCATATTCTAGTAGGCAATCACAAGAAGTCTTTTTCCATCCAGTCAGATGATTCTACATATTTTTGGGAATTATATCACATCATCAAATCAGTTGAAAAATAACATCACAGGAATAAGTATTTGAGGATGAACTTAATCTTCCTCTACCACCCATAAAATATCAATAATAATTGACTCTCCTAATTTAACATACGATAATGTTAATATTGGGATAGAATAAAATCCAAATATAGTCAAACTTGATGCATTGTTAACTCAAGAAGAACGTGAAATATTCACCTTTTTTATTAAATAATCATATTCCATGTTTGCATGGTCTTATGTATACTTGCTATGGCTTGATCCTTCACTTATTGTAAATCATCTTATGGTTCATAAAGAAACCTATAAATTATAGACTCACAAAAATGCATCCCAAAGTCGTATTCTTAGTTAAAGAAGAGCTAAAAAAGTAATTAGAGGTTGGATTGATACATCTCATGGTTTATTCATTTGGATATCTAATATTATGCCAATATTAAATTTTTTAAAATAAAATTAGAGTATGTATAGAATTTAGGGATATAAACAATGCATGTCCCAAAGATGACTTTCTATTGCCAAACATAGACATGATTTTAGACTCCACCGCTTGTCATGAGATGTTATCTTTAATGGGTGGTTTCTCAAATTATAACCAAATCAAGTTAGCTCTTGAGGACAAACATAAGAAAACATTTACAATGCATTGGGGCACTTTTTAATCAATTAGTTTTGTTTGGCCTCAGGAATGCTATAACCACATACTAGAGAGTAACGGAAATTATCTTCCATGATATGCTTCATGACATCATGAAGACTATACTAATGACATTATTGATAAGTCAGAGTCTAGATCAAAACATTCTAATATATTATCTAATATTTTTGGTAGGATGGGAGAGTACAAGATCTATTTAAATCCAAATAAGTGTCTTTTCAGGGTTACATTTGGCAAGTTATTAGGATTCATAATTTCACACACTAGTATAAAGGTTGATCCTTGAAAAGTTTTAGCTATCATGAATATGCCTTCACCTAAAAATATCAAACAATTATGTAGTTTTAAAGGTAAAATTGAGGTAATTTAAAGTCTCATATCGCAACTTGTATATATTTTCCATCTATTCACATTCTCACATAAGAAAGACACTCTATTAACTTGGAATGAAGATTGTAAAAGTGAATTTGAGAATATTAAATAATAAATTTCCAATTGATTAGTCTTAATGCCACCTACTATAGGATTTTTTTCATTTTGTATATATCTACTACACATTATGCATCGGGGGAATTGTTGGCACAACATGATGATAATGGATTAGAAAAAATAGTTTATCGCTTAAGAAGAACTTTGGTATCATAAGAGTTTAATTAGTCTCCCAAATAAAAAACATGTATTGTGGTTTTTTTATTCAAATAAATATTTCCACTACATGCTCAACAATCAAATAGAAATCAATTCCAAAATAGACCCTCTTAAATACCTCTTATCTAAAACAACTTTGATAGGTAGAATGGATAAGTGGGTCATGATTTTTAGTGAGTTTATTCTTGAGTATGTAAATAAAAAATAAATCAAGGGATAAGTACTATAAAATTAATTAGAAAATTTTAATTTATAAGATCATGCACCTCTCATCATATATTTCTTAGATGAGGCAATCATGTCAATCGATGGATCTCTAGTCTAGCAATTATAGTTTGATGGATCATTTACTAATCACAACTTGGGATCTAGTATCTTATTAGTTATTCTTAATGGGAAATTAATTCCAATAGAATTATAAATGAATACCTAGATATGTAGATGAAACCATATATGAATACATCCATAAAAACACCATTCTATCTAATATAACTCATAACCAATGAAAATCATTTATCTAATGAGAATCACACTATATTATCACTGCTTAAACCCTATGTAATATAAGTTATTATGGAACTTTATTATGGTGTTTAAATTTTGAAGAGTCCATATTATCAATTAAATATGTTCATGAGGAAATTTTTGGTGCTCATTCTAGTGTTAAGGTCCTTGTTAAAAAACTCTTGCATGTAGGTTACTATTGACATTCAATGGAATTTGAATCTTGGTTGTATGTTAATAAATGTGTGACTTGTGAAAAAATGGCAATATTATACATAGTATTTGAAATATTTACAAACCATCACTACACCTTGGCCATCTTAAACATGGGGGTTAGACTTCATCAATAAAATAAATCCCAATTCTCTAGATAAACACAAGCATATTATTACTACCACTTAACACTTTACCAAATGGGTTGAGTTGATGCCCTTAATGTATGTCAGTGGTAAGTAGATTTACAAGTTTATATTAAACCATATTATCTTTCATTTTAAAATCCCATTTTACATCATCTATAATATCAAAAACTCATTCAAAATAAAGAACATTTTAAATACTTACCATATTAAACGCAAGTGTTCCAATCCTTACTACCTGCAACGTAATGGCCAAGCTGAGGCAATAAATAAAAAGATACTTTAAATTATTAAAATATTTGCTAACATATATGGTCATGACTAACACCCATAACTTTATCCTACTTTATGGGCATGTTTCATAAGGATACACACACCCATGATGGAACCTCGTACTCCCTTATTTATGGTAATGATTTGATCTTACCCATTGAAGTTGATATCTTATCCATATGCATATCCTTAAAAAATATCGTTAATGATGAATCCTACCACATTTCATGCCTAAGCGAGATCAACTTACTTGATGAGAAACACCTTAATTCCATAAAACACTTATAATCCTACCAAAATCACCTTCAATGTATCTATAATAAAAGGATTAAAGCTAGGGAATTTGAAATTGATGATCTTGTTCTAAAAAAAAATCAATGTAATACCAACATAGAATGGGAAAAGAAAGGAAAATTTCAACCAATTTTTTTGGGACCATACATAATCATTGCCAATTATGGATATGGAGCTTACAAATTAGCCACTAAAGATAGAAAGGATCTTGATTAACCTATAAACATCATGCACCTCAAATTTTTCTATACTTAAGTCATTCTAGTGTTGTTATACATATCTAGGGTGCCAACAAATGAAAAAATCAAGAAAAGGAGAAAGAAAAATACTATGTCCAAAAGTGAAAACTATTTTACTGGCACTTTGGGAAAATACCATGTTGAAAATCAATATATGACACCATGTGTAATCCATTATCTATATACACCCTAGTTACCTAGGGGCATCGCATTACATTCATAACTTATATATTTATATTTAATCACTTATTCCACTATCCACCTATTATCAGTTTGTATTACACCCTTTGAGTCAAGGGGTTTTAGGCCTTCCTCATCCAGTTGACACAACGGAGACACCTCTAGGTGTGGGTATGTTTATTAGGGTGAGGTGAATCTCTAGTTTATGGGGATAGTTCCCTTAATTCATCATCTAAGATAAACTCCTAAACCTACATATTTTCATAACAAAAATATATTGAAAGGAGACATGAAAATAAACCTATGCTATTGGAGGTGATGCACCAATATGATGTGTCCAGTTTATTTGACCTTTCAACAATAGTAATGAACAAGACAAGGAGTAGTAACTGAACCACTCTCTCTAAAGGATTATAAACATTAGTGTTTCACATAAAGGCTATGATAGATGATTATAACTTGAGGGTTATGAATATAAGGTCTAATTCAAGATAATTACTAACCAAATTCCACTCTAAGCTCAATCAATAACACCTTCACACACTATTTGACTTGCATAGAATATTTTACTAGTATATAGGTGAGGAAATGACCTACAAAGGGGAAAAAACCCACCACTTATGCAAATAAAATAAGCACGGAACAAACTAAACCAATATATAGAAGCTGAAATAGTCCTTCATTAGTTCAATAGGTTACAAGGTACAAATTTGGGTAGAATTTGTTCATACCTAGTTGACAGATATGTTGGAAATATTGTCATTGATGTCAAAGGTTTAGTATTATTTGTTGGGAGATAAACCGTAAGCACACAATTTGATTACCAAACCAAGCAACTTAATATGCAGAAATTAACCAGATTCACCAAGTAACTAGAATTCAGAATAACACATGATATGAGAGACAATACACAACTTGTATTAACACTTTATACAGAAAAGAATACAATAAAAAAGATGCCACTTCTTCTCCACCACCTTACAGAGGTTTCCCACACCTCAAGTGAACAGTAATTCTTCTCCCCAAAGCTCTCCCTCTCACAAGTCCCAACACCCAACTCAAATACAGAGTTGGTGTTCACCTCCCATGCTCCACGCACAACACAAGTGCTCCACGCACTCCACAAGCACTCCACGTGCTCCACAAGTACTCAAGGTACTTCAAGTAGATCTCCCATGAATCTGCAACAACCTGCAATTCAACAGACCATACTTATGGAAGGAACTCCCTTGCCTTCCTCTTGCTCTATCCTAGTACACACCTATACTCCAAGTAGATCCTACCTGATACTACTCCCTGTTGTGTTGCTGTCTATATGACCTTGCACACCTGCAAATCAAACAACGGTTCTGCTCACCTGTGAACCTCGACCTTGCACACACATACACCTGTAGATCAACGATCTTACTTACCATGTAGATCTCCTATATAGGCCATACAACTGTGACCAAGATCCTACACTCTTGAAGAACCCAGCTGGCTCTCCAATCCAGCACCAACACACCTGGTACTGAGGCACTAGGAGGAACGCACCATTGCTCTACCTCACACACAGAAGGAGCTTATAATTATGCTCTCTTACTCCCTAGCACACTTTTCCAATACAACCATGAGTCTATTATATAGATCTCATCCAAACAATAATTAGACATCTAATTACAATAATTAGATCCGCAGCTCTCAGTCTATAATTAGCCCTGATCATGCAAACACTTGGTTCGTTAGCTAACTGCCCATAATAAATGCAGTCCGAACCACACAGGTGACCGACGCCAGTCCCTGTTCGCCTGGGGGTCGCCGACGCCGGCCGATCTATGACCGACGTCGGTTGCTTCCTTGTCTAATACTGCTGACGTCGGTTGGCCAAACCAAATGCCAGTCTCCGTGACACTCAACAACTCATCCTGCAACCTCCTCCGTGTCTGCATCAATGAAGCTTTTAGCTCCACAATCCTAAAATTATTGGTGATAGAGGCCCCATTGCATTTAATGTTGTTTATCTTGGCTAATATGAGCTAATATTTATTTAATATTAACGAATATATTTTTGGTTGCATATGAGACAAAATAAGGGCCCATGGAGAAGTCGAAGAGTCACAGGATAAAGATAAAAGAAGGATGGGACGCATTTTCCCATGAAGAGTCATCTTGGGGAATACCAAGAGTCACCAAGTGAAGACAAAAGAGTAAAGGGCGAATTTCTCATGAAGGGACACTTTAAGGAATATGAAAAGTCACCAAAGATAAAGACAAAAGTGGGAAGGACGTTTTTGGTCATGAAGGGTCACCACATGACTTTTCAAATGCTTGGATATGAAGGGTCATCCAAGATTGGCACCATTTTCCATGAGGATTAAAAGGTCACAAAGGGGGAAGTCCAAAGGTCATTTTGAAAGCTATAAATAAAGGCTTGAGTAGCCATTTGTAATGTGTAAGTGAGAGGTTGATTTGATATTTTAATATCTAGCTTAGAAGAGCAATTGTGAGAGATGATTTGTATTTGTTATATCTAGCTTAGAAGAGAAAATGTGTGAGAGAGAGGAAGAAGATGTTGTATTGATATATCATTTGTTGAGATAGAAACATTGAGAGATAGGTGTGTGGTATACATAAACGGGTTGGTGCTCCTGTGGGTTGGTGCTCACGAATTGTTGCTGAGTTGGTGCTTGGCAAAGGGGTTGGTGCTCCTATGGGTTGGTGCTCATGAATTGGTGTTGGGTTGGTGCTCAAAAAAGGGGTTTGAAGCTCTTGTGGGTTGGTGCTCATGAATTATAGCTAAGGTTTGTACTTGGCAAAGGGGTATGGTGCTCTTTTGGGGTTGTTCTCATGAATATATTTGAGATTGATTCTCTGTGGTTTTTCCCACATTGGGTTTCCACATTATATCTGGTGTCTCTCTCTATCTAGTATGGATGTTTATTGTTTGAGTTTTATTGCATATCTTGAATGTTTGATTAAGTATAATTTGGTTAAAGGAAATATTTATAAGATATATAATATACTGATTCACCCCCCCTCTCAGTATATACTATGCTTAACAATTGGTATCAAAGTAAGTTCCTTCATAAAGAGTTCAACAACTTGAAGGTAGATCAAAGAAAAGCACAAGATGGCCAAGCAACTAAAGAAGGAGAATCAAGAGTTAAAATCTATGGTTGAGGCTCTTAAGGAAAAGGTGTGTATCTTGGATTCTAAGTTGGCTATAGAAGTAAAAGAAAATATGATATTTATTCGGGATCTTAAGAATCAGTTAGAGGTTGCAAATTCAATTTTAACATCAAAAGAAGAAGAGTGTAATCATTTGAAGGATGAGTTAGGTTATTTAAAGGATAATCATAAGAAGCTTATAATCAAGGTTTACAAAGATCATGAAATATTGGTCCAAGGAAATAAGGATGCAAGTTTTGCAAGAAAATCAAAGAAGCCAATCAAGCAGCCCAATGCTTTCAAGTTTTCAAATTCTTTTCATGACCGTTGTTTTGTTTGTCATCATGTTGGTCATAGCAAAAAAGATTGTATGAGGAGAAGTAATGAGTCAAAGGGAGATCTCAGTCACATTCAAGAAAAAGGTATGAGAAATATTGTTTGCTTTTGTTGTCATGAGGTTGGCCATATTGCTAGATTATGCCAAAATAAAGTAAAGAGATATTCAAAGTATGTCAAAGGTTACAGAGCCCCTAAAAGATATGAGAAGAGTCAAATTAAGGGTTGGAGACCTAAAATAGTAAAGGTTGATCAGGTTGAGTTCAAGAATGAAAATGAATTACTTGTTATAGTAGATAAAGAATCAGATAAGAAGGATTGTGTAGAATCTCTTGTTACATTTGAGCACGAGCTTTATCAAGATAAGATAGTTGCAAAAGTTGAGTAAAATAAAAACATCATAAATGATAAGGTTAGTAAGTCATAAAGGTTAGACATGTTTAAATGGATTCTAAATGAAAAACACAAGAATATCAAGGAAGAAAAAGAGGAGATGTGGGAATCTCCTGAGATTTATTTCTAGAACCCTATTGTGTGGGGTGTCTCTTTTAGGCTTCAAGGAGACACTTCTAAAAATTGAAGCATGGTGGATGCTATTGGGTCTTCATTATGTTGCATGACAAGAAGGTGAGCTGGCAAATTAATTTGTATATCTTTTGAGGGAATATATTTTTGAAGAAAATTTTACATCAGTATTATGGTTTGAGGCTATTAGAATGATTCTTGCATATGCAGTGTTTTAAATGATTATGGTCATAAGAAATTAAAATGTTAAAAAAGAGCTAACAGATTCAGAAAGAAGGAAAAGAATACTCATGAAGATTCAATGAAGAAGGATTAGAGTTTCAAAGTTATATTTATCAGGAAGAAGGTTCAGACATGTTCATGGCAGAAGAAACAACCTGAAGATTCTATGTTGGTGCAAACAGCTTTGCATGTAAGAAATAAATATCAACCATGGTTCGTTGATAGCAGATGTTCGAGACATATGACAGGAGATAAGATTAATGGAGATCAATGGTGGCATAGTGAAATTCAAAGATAAAACCACTGCCAGGATAGCTAGAAAAGGTATTTTAAGTTTGGATATTAGTAGAGCCAAAGCTAAGAATGTTTTGTAAGCATAATCTATTGAGTGTAAGTCAAATATGTGATCAAGTATACACCTTAAAGTTTCATGTGGAAGGTTTTGATATTAGAAGGAAATATTCAAAATGAGTTGATTACAGATTCTCAAAAGACATGTAAAGATTTATATGCATTATCAGATATCTTCTCAAAGATTGGTGAGAGGAGTTGGGAGTAATTTCTATTACTTCCTGCCATTGATGTTCAGCATCAAGTGAGGGGGAGCTAAATGTTAGATCCAGGTAGGCCCTTTGCCATTGATGTCAAAGGGGGAGAATAATAGGTACATGTACAAGCACAGAAAATAGGTACAGGGAATAGGTACAGGTTGCTATAGTAAGGGGGAGTTACTATATGTTTTCAAATGATAGTATGTGCAGGTGATAAGATGTGGCAGTTTCAGCATTGAGGTTGCCATCAATGACAAAGGGAGAGATTGTTGGAAATATTGTCATTGATGTCAAAGGTTTAGTATTATTGGTGATAAAGGCCCCATTGCATTTAATGTTGTTTATCTTGGCTACTATGAGTTAATATTTATTTAATATTAACGAATATATTTTTGGTTGTATATGAGACAAAATAAGGGACCATGGAGAAGTCAAAGAGTCACAGGATAAAGACAAAAGAAGGATGGGATGCATGTTACCATGAAGAGTCATCTTGGGGAATACCAAGTGTCACCAAGTCTAGCTTAGAAGAGAAAATGTGAGAGAGAGAGGAAGGAGATGTTGTATTGATCTATAATTTGTTGAGATAGCAACATTGATAGATAGGTGTGTGGTATACACAAAGGGGTTGGTGCTCTTGTGGGTTGGTGCTCACGAATTGTTGCTGAGTTGGTGCTTGGCAAAGGGGTTGGTGCTCCTATGGGTTGGTGTTCATGAATTGGTGCTAGGTTGGTGCTCGGCAAAGGGGTTTGAAGCTCCTTTGGGTTGGTGCTCATGAATTATAGCTAAGGTTTATACTTGGAAAATGGGTATGGTGCTCTTGTGGGGTTGTTCTCACGAATATATTTGAGATTGATTCTCTGTGGTTTTTCCCACATTGGGTTTCCACGTTATATCTGGTGTCTCTCTCTATCTTGTGTGGATGTTTATTGTTTGAGTTTTATTGCATATCTTGAATGTTTGATTGTGTGGAATTTGGTTAAAGGAAAGATTTATAAGATATATAATATAATGATTCACCCCCCCTCTTAGTATATTTTGTGCTTAACAGGATATATACAATGGCATTTTAGCATTAATTTATAGAATAGTAGAGGCAAAGGGAAGAATAATATGGCATATAACTGGAATGTATAGGACATATCCTCATTTACTCTATCATTGTTTATAAGCATAAATAATAATTCCATGATCTCTCTTTATGTGTTGCCTTATCTGGTTGGTGATCTTTAATGAGATTTTAGGCATGAGAGTGTAGTGGATAGGAGTTAATTCAATATTGGTTAAACCCATGAATATGCCATACACCTTGTAATTTTTAAGTCACTCTTTGTCATATAATGGGAGGTCATTATGAGAATTAGTTACTTACTTTAACCTATCCATCACTCACCTATCTACCACCCTCAATGCCATTATCAATCTATCTAATGCATTTGTCCTCCTAGATAGTGAGAGATTTGATACTTGGGAATTTTTAGATGAGTGATGAGTCTAATAATGACTTGAAGATGTTGAAAGAAGGGTGACTCTACCTTTAAGAGTCTCATCACTATGTGAATATGTATACAACATTCCTTCCTTGATGCAAATGAAGGCTATCTCCTCACTTGAGTTGGAATATTATCATTAGGGATATCTACACTACTGTGGGAGTTGAAGAGTGATTTCTTTAAGGCCATTTTATCTTTATAAATTCCCAAGAGACCTTTATATGCACCTAAAAGTTCAAACACACCTTAGAAACATGAAAATAGTCCTAAAACCAATCATTTTCTTCCATATCTAACTCAAATGTGACAAGTTTTTGGTGTATAAAAGATATGAAAGACCTTTAAGTGTCTTCAAGATGATTTTTTGGTGTCTCAAGTCCATGTTGAGGGTTTTGTGGCTCATATTATCTATCGAGTTATTTTATGGGGTTTCAGTAGGTTTTAGAGTGGTATGGTTCCTAAATGATTATTCATAGCCCTCAGGTATTGAACTAAAAAAAAAATGCCAAGAAGGTCAATTATACAACCTCTTGCAACTTTACCTAATAGTTTAGATCCCCATGCATCTTCTCCTTGGTGCTCCCATGTGAAGAAAATGATTCTCGATCTCAAAACCATACATTTTAGGAGGTCAAGGGAGAGAAAAAGGGTGAAAAAGAGAAAAAATTTGTTTGGTTCTATCTTATAAAACCTCTTAGACATCTGTGACATCCTTTCAAACATGTTCCCATTGCTTGTCTTCCTTGTCAACTCTGTAAAGTATATGTAGAACTCCTATTCACAGGCTTAGGGTTATTACACTATTGTGTTATTTTAAGCTTAGTGGTCCATTTCTTGGATTTTATCTAACTTTTATGAGTTCCTATTCATGGGGAAACCTTATATTTATATCACCCTTACTTGAGGTTTTAAAACCTCAAAACACCTTCAAGCCTATAATTATTCTCCAATTTCCATGTCTAGGCTTGTACATAACTATTTAGGCCTGATAGGCCTAATTATCTATCAAGTATTTTGATTACCTCAAGGGACCAAACCATTTCAATGGAAAAACACTATGAAAGTTTTTAATTCAAATCAATAAAATGTTTTCTGACTCATCTACCTCACATCTATGCATAACCTAAAACACTCCATTCTTCATGCCCCTACCTGTAGGTGTTTCTCAAGTTTACCTAGGGTGTCAATGTGAATATATTTTCTTTGCCTGAGTCTAAATGTTGAATTTTCAAGTCAAATTTTATCCCTTGTGAAAAAAATTATGGCTCTTTATTCCAAATTAGCCCACACAGTGATTTTTAGGACAAGTTTTGTAGGGCTAAATCATGGTCATTTCTCTCCAAAACTTGTATTATGATAGTCAAATATCATGGGAATATAATGGTGAATGTGATCATAGATAATTATTACTAACTAGAAAATATAAAAATCATGAAAACTACCCAGTACATAGATTTCTATGTTTCTAGTTGTCAAATCAGCTTGCATAACACTTTTCAAACATCAATTTCCAAGCCAAATAAAGTCCATTCACCTTGAAATTTCACATAATGGTTTCCAAATGTGGTAAGAATGTGTGGGATAATAAATTTAAAAATTATTTTCTACCATGTGAAAAATATGCAAGGTTAAAAATTGGCTTCTGAGTTGATTTTTACTAAATCAACTTTATATGTTTCTAGTTTTCATAGCTAGCCAGTGCACACATTTCAATCTCATTTTCCCAGGGATGAAGGATGTCAAATCCTTTCCAAATTAATAATGGTGATAGGTAAGTGTCATTATATTTCAATTGGAAAGATAGTGCACAAATTTTATAAATAATGTGTGGGATGCGCAACTATCAAAATCAACTTCTGCATTGATTTTTACTTAGTCTTTTTATTCATCTCCCAGTTACTAAATCCACCCAATGAACACTTTCAAATCCCATTTTTTATGATCAAATGATTTAAAAATTCCATATACATGTGTATTATTGTATCTTTATGGCATGAAAATTTAGTGCATTTGGTTTTGTATATATTGGATTTTCCAGTGAGAAGTTATGATGGTTCAAAGTGTCCCTCTTGGGAAGATTTATCACTTAGATAACTTTTCACCAAAAAACACTCAAAAGGTAGTTCACAAGGGTTAATTTGATCATTTAAAAAAACTAAAAATAAAATTTTATCATATTTTCAAGATATTTTTATAAATATAAAATATGATGGGTTTTTCTCTTATGTTACTTTGTGATTTTCTATTTTTTTCCATATTTTGAAGGTACTGATACAACTGCATATGAATATGTGTTGGTTTTTTAGCCATATATTTTGATACATAGATCCATTTTAAATTCCATTAGTTGCATTGGAAATATGGTTTATCCCTCTTTGCAATGAATTTGATTTAAAATTAGATAAATAAATAATTAAAATTGGTCAATGTTATAGTTGGAACAAGTCTATGGACTTCAATACAAAGGTGGCTACTGACATTAGGTGTCACTTACAAGTGTAGAGAATTTAAATACCTTCACTTTTCAAAATATATCTTAACTACTTCTCCAATAATTAATGAATATTTTAGCTACCTCAATAGTGGGTGAGGTTCAGTAATGACTGTGAGCTCTCCAATTGGCTATATAAGTAGGCAGATTTATCATTGTACGGGGAGGATTTTTTGAGTATATAAATTCCATGAAAATTTTATCTTCATGAGATTTTTTATAATTTAATCCTTACAAATAATGATAATTGAGTTTTCCTTTATTCATGATTCTTGCATTCCTTGTATATTTTTATGGTTGTTAATCTTTGCCTATGGATGTATTTTCCTTCTCATTATTGTTCATCCATTTGCACCTTTGAGCATAACTTGGAACTCATTTGTAGGTTGTATTTTGTGTTAAAATGGGTCTATGTAGGATTTGTCTTTAGATAAACACATGTATAAGAAACACTTATCCATTTGAAGTGTTCATTTTAGGGATTATATAATAGTTTCTCATTCTCTATAGTTTTAGTGTGTTATTCAAATCCCATAGAGGTTATTTGTCTATTCTTGATGCATCACCCTTAATTTATTTTATCACTCTCTTACCTTATCCCTCCCTTTTCCCTAAAAATCTTAGGTTTAGATTAGTAGTATATTTACCTTTCTATTCTTTAGATCTGTGTGCTAGTCTTAAACCAATGTACATAGAATAGAAGGAAGTTAGCCTACTCTAGAGGTTCATCCTAAGGATATTAAGGGTCCCAAAACCTTTATGATGTTCCCATTATCTCATAGAACCACTTTTTAATTTAAGGGGTGTAAGGTTCAAGTGATAACAATTTCTAGCAAGCCCAATGAAACATAGTTTGATGATCCTTACATCATCCATTAAAGGATTTTGTTGTGTTCTTTAGTACATATTTCCATCCAAGGTATCTTATTAAATACCATGGAAAATCCAAAAATCAACTCTACTAGTTTAATTAGTCCAAGTGCTTAAATATTACCAAATATTAGGACTTAGTTGATATTCTTGGTCTTTTCCATTCTTTTGAAGTAATCTAATCACCTGGTGACTCTGTTAGTATGTGCTTATGATTGAAAATGTAGAATTTATTGTTCCTTATTTTAATGATCTAATATATCAATATATCATGAAAAATATGTTTCTTCCTCTCATGCTTATCATAATACATTTTCTATGCCCTTCTACCATCCATATCAGACTAAAAATGTTGTCAGTTTTATCCCAAACAACCCTATCATAGTAATATATCTTCATTCTCATAGTTTTTACCTCTCCCACCCTTGTTTATCCTTCTTGGAAAACTAATCATGCTTATAATCATCCCTAAAATAGAATCAATGATATACAACTTGATTTCTATAGATAGTTGATGGAGATTAAAGGAGAGGAAGAGTATGGTAGGTAAAAAGAAGAGCTTTCTTATCAATCTTACATTCATCAACAGGAGGTGATTGGACAAGGTATATATGAATAAGAGTGATTGGATAGGTAGATCACAACCAAAGAAGAGCATATGCATCAGTTACTTATGAATATGAAAGAATTTAAATCATATCTAACCACCTCCATTCCTTCCTTAGCTTCAAGAAGGCCCCCCCTATGCTCATACGCTAACCTATGAGGTAGCAAGCTTCTATGCCCAAGGTCCTATTTGCCAAAATTTACCTACATACAAAAAATTTTCCTATATGGATCAAGCCACTCACCTAGACCTTTTAGTAGCCTTTTACCCACATGAATAGTCCCTTTTTGGTCTTGACTTGATGATGTAGTGTAATACCTAGAAGGTCCTAGTGTGGTGTGAGAAGTTGAGTAGATTTCTAGTTAAGTGGTTGATATATTGGTGTAAGGAGGAGACAAACCTCATGACCCTAATACATCTCACTTTCAAGATTTTGAAAAAATTTAAGTAAGCTTTAAGGTGAATTTGGTGATTTTAAGGAAAAGGCTTACAAATTGATTTAAAAATACAAGTGAGGGATCAAGTAGGTTTCCATGGTGTTTTAGAATTCAAGGGCATGAAGGAGGTTTTAAAAAAGTCTTAGAGATTGTAACAAGCCAAAAATGAGTCCTAGAGAAGCTATTATGCCCAAAAGACCCCCAAAAGTGCATTAGATGACTAAAGGGTCCTCAAAATAGAAATTTCAAATGAAAAAATAACTTTTTTGAGGAATTGAAATTGGTTTTAACTTTATCCCACCTCTTTATGGTGTTTTTTAAACTTTTAGACATGTTTAGGGCCATTTGAAGTCATTCAGAGTGGAGGAGAAGAGTTTGGGAGCAATAGGATGAATTTTAGAGCTTTGGAAAAACAAGTTTTTGAAGATTTTTATTAATACAAGGTATTATATGTCATATTAAGGCACTCATGGCGTCCCTTATGTCCTCTTATAGGCCCATAAAATCATATTCTAGCATAAGAACATGTAGAGGTAAGGAAAACCTATTGGCTACAAATTAGGCATGAAATAGGTTTTCTACCATTAATGAAGGTTGTATAATTTTATAAGGTTTCAAAAAGGAATGAAAGGTCATTTACATCATAAAAAATCTTACCCAAGTTTTGGACTGAATAGGTATGCTTTTGTTTCTTCATGCTAATGAAAAACCATTTTGGGCAGTTTTGGACAACTCTAAGAGATCCTCAAGTTTTCACTCAGTATGGTCAGGAGAGAGAAAGAGATTTGGGCCATAAACATTTTTTCAGTGATAGGGACCCTAATGTAATTCCTATTTGTGTAATTTTTGGTCTAGTTCATCTCCCCATATCTATGAACAATCACTAATAGTTTAGGGGTGTTTGGATGGCTTACTCGACTAGACATGGTCTAGGTTTTCTCTTGTTTCATTGCTTCAAAATTCAATGAGAAAGAATAGTTTTAGGGGTGTTGTTTCAAGTTCAAATAGTACCTATTATAATTAGTTTCATTATCTAATTCATCCCAAGTAGGTACTTATGAAATAAACCATGTTTTCCTTGTTATCCTTATAAAATGGCTATTAGATCAGTTTTAGAGCATAACGTAGGTTAGAGGGATAATTTACCTCCTCATTATTATTCCACAACAATAATATTCAAGTAATATTTCTCATCAATCCTCAATAGTTCATCAGAGTCTTGATAGGCCAAATAGTCAAGTTGCTAGTTGGAGCTCCAATGGAGTTGCAGGCAAGTTTATCAACTACAGAGCTTTCCATTTCCTAAAGTGGATTAAAAGTAAAGATAATGTGATGTTTGAATATATAATATGTCATATAAATCACCTTTCATCCCAAGGCTTAGTTTAAAAAAGCTAGCATCAATGGAGTGGTAGTCAAGAAATGTATTATACAATCAATTCCTTGTAAGTTCCATCTGCAGTCATGATGTATGAAGGATTTGATCACATTAATGGAGGTGTAATTAATTATATAATGAGGTTTAGAATGTTATTATATCATGAATAATCAAACCAAGCATGATGAGATGCTATCAAGTGATATATGTAAACTATGATGAGTAATACCTCTACACACAAAGTCCTAGTCTATTAATGAGCACCTATAGGTGATATAGAGATGACCAATCACGTTAAAAAGGAGCAAGTTACTATTTTCAAGCACTTAATGGTTGATATGTCTTATTTTAAGGAGGTGAAAAGGTCCAAGATAAACCATAAGGTTAGATTTCATGTATAACTCATGACCATATCCACTGCCTTGTCTACAACATCAAAGCATGCCTATAGGAGACAAAAAGCATTGAGTTGGGAGTATTTAAACTTGTTTAAAATACTTCAAGGTTATAATCATTCACTTGAACACTTTTGAGAAGGATGAGAGTTAGTTTCAAGCTCATACACCAGACAAATTAATTCATGTTTATACCCACTTTCCTGTATCCTATAAATGACCACCAATAGGTGGTTTACATAGGGGTCTAAAGGTGTGATATAGAGGTGTTCAAACATGTTTTGAGACCTCCATGAATTTTTTGAGATTTTAAATAATTTGAAAATCATGTTTAAATAATTAGACTAGTGGACAATATTGAAAGTCCATCTCCAAGATGGTGACTATGTTCAGGGAAAAAATCCTTAAAACCATCAAAATAGGGCCTTAAACACTTTTGGTGATGATATAAAACAATGTTCCAGAGAGTCTTGAGGAGTAAAAATGTATCTATCTTGTATCCCTATCCTAGGGGTAGGACCTTGTAAGATAATATGGGTTTTTATTAGAATATGAGGTTTTGAGGTCTCTAAATTACACATTTGTTCATTACATTTTTTTAGTGTATTCTATAGGATTTAAACTTCCAAAGTAACCTTTAGACCCTAATATAGAAATGTGAGAACCTATCACTATGACTAGTGATTCTAAGAAGTTAAAGAGCTCATTTTTGGTCCAAAAACAATAAATGAATGTTGGATCACTAGGTTTTTAGCCTATAAATGCACCTATAAGTGTGTTATGGTACAAAAATGCCACCTATAGTTCACTGTAGGTATCTATAGTTTGATATTACAAACTTATACATTATACTATAAGTTATAAGAGGCTACCATAGAGCCTAACAAATCTAATATAGAATTTAAAAACTATTGTTTGAATGATGAGACCTAACAAAGTTGATTTTAAACACTACAGACCTTGACTGTACACATAAAATAGTTAAGAACTTGATCAAATGGTGGAAAAAAGGAGTGTTGGACATAATAAAAAGGTGGGAAATGATTTATATGTGTCAAAAACCTGACACAAGTCCCACAAGAGATTGAAACCTTTTAGGTTGGTCTAAACCCTTAAGTGAAAGTTCATAGATCCTATAGACTGTATTTAAGCATATAGTGAGATCAAAATCAATGTGGAAAAGTGGAATATAGGAATACTTGTGTGAAGCCAAGGATTGGTAAAAGAGTGGAGAGGTATAACATTCCTCTATAAACATTCAATTCCTTTGGAAACCCTATGTGAACTGTGTAAAAGCATATTGAATGTTCTCAGGTCCTCACAGGGTCTACAAGCCCTAATATATGCTTTTGATTTTTTAATGTAATTTATAGACATTTTAACCATTAAAAAATCACCAAAATTTGTCATGTGATACGTTTTAGTGTAAGAAAAGAGATTTTGAAAATTGTGGTTTGAATATGTACAACAAAGTACAGATATAAAGGATTGTGAGGAAACAAGGTTGGAAAGGCCTAATTTGGTCTAGGTAGAGAACAAGTTAGGGTTGATAAAGTGACTTAAGGGTATAATTTAGAGTTAAAAATTCATAAAAATTTATGTCATGACACAAGGTATTAGAATCTATGGGTTGAATCTCCTAATACCTCTGTAATTATTCGTACATAGATAAATTATTCAAAAAAGGGATAGTAGATTGTGTAATAGGCAGTCAGAAGTTATGTGTGTAATGACTTGTTGATTCAAGAGGAGTTTTGGGTTTATTAATAAATCCAATATATTAGTAATATCTTGATATAAATCATCATATTTGACAAATCAAGAATGAACCATCAAGTCATTAAATGAAAGAAGGAACTAGTGATCCATTGTCAAAGAAGAGTAACTTAAAACAAGGTAAAGTGTGAGATAAGTTCATCTATACTCTACATCATCATTCTAAATTTGAAGGAAAATTATACCTCATGTCACATTTTTCAATCTCTAATCTCCTTCAATATTTTCATAGTCCATACAAAGGATAGTCATTAGGCACAGGCTTCTACAAGTTGGTAAAAGGTTAAGAACAAGGTAGTCTTCATGATGGAGTTTTATTGGTCAAATGAAGGTTTATTATGGGTATGATATGAAGGTAGTTAAAATTCAAAGTGAGATGACATATTTTATCATGTTAATGTACATTTTTAATAAGAACCTACAACCAAGCAGGTAAATAATGCTTAAAGATGTTATCAAGGGTTCATTTTTAGAGGAGGGTTTTGAGGTAATTTTGAGATCATATCTCATGAGTGATATTATTAAATTTTCCTATCATATAGTGTGTTATAAAATCTTCAAAATAATTTTCAAGCCTTTAATTTCAATTTGTACAAGCATAAATAAGTATCCTATAATAGTCATATATGTCAATGCTTGAAGGTCTTATGAGTGCAAACTAGTGGTAGGACTTCATTACCAAAGCAAAGTTAAAAAATTATGAAATGATGAAATGAGATCAAGGAATTTAAGAGAAATATATTTTAAGGAGTAATGGTGACCTACATCCACCTTAATTTTTACATAGATCCACCTCAAAAGGTAATCCACAACCAAGGAAACTTAGTTTCAGGCCCATCTCCATGTAAGGGTTTCAAGAACCATCATTAAGGGAGAGCTCGATGGTACGAATGGTTCATTATGAAAGGTATAATATCATTATAAATATGGATATTGGTCACTAAACCATGTTTTCAAAGTCAAATTCACCTCATAATCTCCATATACAATCTTGTCATACATAGGCTCCTTTTTAAGTTAGCATTGATAGTGTAAGGGTGGTCAAAAGGCTTTCATGTTCAAGGAAGTGTATTAAGAAATTAAGGGGGTTTATTATAATGATTAATAATATATTAAACTCTTAAAAACTTGTTAAAATAATCCCAAATCATCATTACCATCACTAAGCACACATGCATCCATGAATTTTCTTTGAGAAGCTTAAGTCATATATGAGTTGCATGAGGATGAAGGAAAACTAATGAAGAGTTTAATAATTAAAGGATAATTTAAATGATAATTTAAAATAAAATTAATAATTATAATTCAAAATTTAAATAAAAATGTAGGAAAAATTAGTTGTGAAATTTGACCAAGCAGACACATGTCATTAGCTTTTGCCAAAATGGGCCTACAGGACAAAATATGCAGGATCAAATCACAAAATTTGGTGGAGTGTCTAATTATGACCTAATATACCTATTAAATGTATTTTTTAGGTTTTTTGACAATGGAAAATATTCATTGTTTTAGTAAAGTCAACCCTTTGTCTAATCATAGTCAACATTAGAGCCTACCTTAGAGGAATTAGCTATTTTAGGGCATCTACAGGTTGAGTTAAAGAAACAAAATTGGTAAAAATGGTATACATTACAAAAAAACCATAAAATATCATCCTAAAAGTCCTATAAATAGTTATAATACCTTTTTTTATTACATATAACTCTTTTAGTCAAGAAAGTAGCTATTAGAGGCCAGATGAAGTTTTATTAGTTATGGGTGCTAAGAAGGATTTTAGGCCTTGTATAGGAATTAAAATTATATAATATGATGTTTTAAACATATATTATCATATATAAGTTATATAATTCAAGGTTTCAAAGAATTTTTTTTGAATAAAGACAAGTTTAGGCATGAGGGAGGCATGTAGGTAGCTTAAGGTAAATTTTGGTAAAAAGGGTCTTTAAGACAAAATACACATCAAAAATACTTTAAAATTTGTATTATTTATAATAATTACATAATATACATATTAATTATAATGTTAAGTTCATATTATAAGTGTAATTTCCCAATTTGTATACATATTCTCATCTATGTCTCATAACGGTCACCATTATTGCAGGCATACTTTTTGGAGTTTTAAGGTGTATTTAAGGGTTAAAATATTAGGTAAGTATTTTAAAAATAAGGGGATGATTTTAATCCTATTAAAAACCTTTAAAGAGTGTTCACACTCTAAACTTCATGCAAAACCCATAGGCAAGCTCAAATCCCTGCAGGCAATCTCAAAGGCATAAAGGGCAAAGTTGGGATTTTATCATTTTAATAGGTGATATGATATGTTTAGGTGTCATGAATATTTTTTAAATAAAATAACATAATATTAAATTCCAATTTGGTCCTCTGGATGAATTTGAGTTTTTAAGGCTCAAGACACCTAATTTTAGCCCCTTTTCAAATGCTTATTTCTTTCATACCATGAAGAGTTGGGCCAAGTTCTTATAATGTGTTTTGAGTAAAAATATTTAATTGAAATTAATTATGGATTTATTTTTATTTATTTTGTATTTTTTATTAATAATCTCTAAGAGTGTAAACATATCCAGAATGCTTGTAAACCTTACAGGCAATCATCTTTACATGTGTATATTTTCATACCTTCTACACGAGAGCCCAATATTTTTATGGGTGTTGAAGGTTTATATGGAATATAGATCCATATAAAGGAGTGGTATAATATAGTTACACATTATATAACAATCATCTTGAAGGTAAGTTTACTTGAGCTTGCAAAGGAGCCTTTCGACTAGTTTTGTGTTTTTGGACTCATAGGTCCATCAAATGGCCTAGAATTTCTTGGAAACCACATGAAATGTGTATATAAATCCATAAAACTCTTGAAAAACCTATTTTTAAATATAATATGACACGTTTGGGTGTTTAGGAGGCCCAAAATGGCTAAAAATGCTTACTTTTGTAGGTATTCAAATAAATAAATGGTCTAAATCCATAGAAAAGTTCTAATGGGACATAAAAAATCATTATATTGAACTTATATCTATTCTAAAGGGTTTATATTGTTCCTTGATAAACTAACTATTTAAAAACCTAATTTTTTGGCATTTTGTGCATTGTTGTAGGTTTACTAGTGATTTTTATATACACAATATTTTGAAAATTTTATAAAATATTGACACTTTACATCTTATAAGAACCTAGCAAGGCTCAATCTCTCTAAGTGCATACCTTAATGGGTGCATTGAGAAAGGGGTGGGTAGACCTTTAGTGCTTCATAGGATTATTGCCACATTATTACCAATCTAACCAAATCTTAATACCATTCCCTAAGATATTAATCCTCCCTTCCACAATCCTCCAATATGTTTCCTCTTTTCATTCCTCTTTTCCTCACCTTGATCCATTTTAGCTATTTTAATGTAATAGGTTAATTGGGTTAACCCTGTATAATTTTCAACCTCTGATTACTGTATAGGGTCAACTAGGTGGAGCCTATACTATTTAGGGATATTTTTCACTTAGACTTTCATCATCCCTTTAGCTGACCTAGCTCGAGACCTAGTGATTTATTTCCCAAAAACATATAGGGTCGACAAGGTCAGCCCCATATATTTGACATATTTAGAAGTATTTAGGGTGAGATCCACCTATAAATAGAAGATCATTTCATCATTATTTCAAATTAATTCAATATTTATTATTCAATTGAACTTCTTTACAATCTACTCTTCCACCATTCTACTTGAGGATATTTAGCTTAGGGTTTATACTTAGAGAATATAGTATTGTGGATAAGTCTTGGATGCTTTGGACCTTCTTAGTGATCCTTACAAACCATAAAAACATCTTTAAAAACCCCTTTGTCCAAGGGAGAGATTGAGTCTTGATGGGTTCACATTTAGGTAAGTATATTATAACTTTGTTCTCCTCTTTTTAGTAGATATAAGTAACATAAATATTATCTCAAACAATATTACTCTTCATATTCCATGTATTAGGGTCTTAATCATACTTATCTTAATTAATATTCTCTTATACATGTCTTTATTAGTTCACTAACCCCTTATGTTAAGATACAAGCTTTGGTGTGCACTAGATTAGATTTACTTTATTATTATTAGAATAGAGTGAACATTAAACCTAAGACTCTTTTAGGCTTATTGTGTGATTGTGTTAGATTATAGGCTTTGAAACCCTTCATAGCATGGTGTATTGTGACAAGTGATCCCCTAATCAGGTCTAGTAGATCCCCATATTGGTCATGTTTCTACTTAACAAATGTATTCCAAATCAGAAGTGTAGGTATGCTCTATCTTTTCCAATCTAGGATTGATTTATAGACATGATTCATTTTTGATTGCATACATTTTTGTGAACTGAACATGAATCATATCCCACCATTAGTTGGATTGTCTTCACATTTCCAATTTCTTATTAGCATTATCTTTACTTTGGATTCACCTTCATAATACATTCTAGTGAACATGATGTGAACAAACCCTTTTAGGATTTATTTACCTTGTTTCTTTCTTTCATTCTTGCATCATTATTTTTATCATATATTTGACATACTGGATTGACTTTATTGACCTAGTATCTAACTTCTATGTGTATGATTTTAGGTATAGGATATTGGATCAACCCTATCTACTTAGCACATGTTTTTATCTTTTTAGACATCTAGTCCAAACTACTAGGTTCACCCAGTTGACCATGTACATTTTATACACTCAATAACAAGTTTCTATAAAGCTTGATCGACCCAATTGACCCAATTAGCAAAATTTAATAACATATATCAAGGTTCCTAAAAAATAATGTTCATTATTTTCATCTCTAATACACCAAGGTTCCTTTCAATCTCTTTGTCTCTTTCTTTGTAGTCTTCCCTTTTACAATTTGTAGTCTTTAAAACTGCCCCTGCACAGTCAACGAGATTGACTTTGGCAACCCAATTCTGTGTTTTATGTTCTATCTAGATAATTGGGTCAACTCTATCAACCCCATTCATTTTCAGACCTTACTTCCATAGTATAGGTTCGACCCTATCAATATTATTCTATATTTTTTGCATACACTATTGACTATATCAACATTTTACCTTATTTCAAAGTTTGAATTAACCTTATATGCTAATAATTAGTTCACACTTTATTTTTTTGTTTCTTGCATGCTTAGAATAAATCACATCGTTTAATTAGTTGGTTTTCAATTAATCATTTAGTTTCACTATTTTATATTTTATGCACACACAACCAAATCAAAAAATCTAAACAAGCATTTTAACATTTATCTACCCAAGGCTAGCCTAATTAGATTTCATCCCAAGGGGGAAGTCAATTTGATACTCTAGTCAAGTATAAAGTGTGGTTAATGGTATATTCTATCTAAACACCTGACACACTTATCACTTTGATATGTGAAGTGAGGGGGTAGGCCCCAATACCAAGCCTGTATCATTGCCACTACAGTCCCTTTCAACCCAAACTACTTGAAACCATCCTTAGATTGCTAATCTACTTCCTTGATTATATCCAACTTCCCATCACATTTAAAATCATATCTTAATAATCTAATAAATGTTTAGGTTAAACAGTTAATTTTCTTTTACTTTCCAAGTTGATTGCTTTTTATTTTCTCAATTATTTTTTATATTGCAAAAACTTGCATTAGCCAGCATTGGTGTAAGGTTTTATGTTGTGTGCTTCAATTGGATTGGCTAGTGTTTATCTAATTGATTGTATGTTTCCCTTCATTTATTTCTTGTCTAAATTACTTGAAAAAACATCTTGTTTCAATTCATAACCTTTTATAAGCTTATTAATTTTCCCTATCTATTGTACTAGGTTGACCCAGTCAATGCTATACCTTTTTATATCCTCTATTCACTATGCTAAATTGACCCAATTGAATCTATACTATTTATAGAATTTGTACCTTTTTTTATCCTCTTTTCACTATATTGGATTGACCCAGTCAACCCTATACTATTTTTAGACCCCATTTTCTATGTTTGGTCAATCCAGTCAACCTTGTACTACTTTTTGCCTTCACTATTTATCAATATAGTCCTCTACTCTTTCTTTACATTTTGTTCATCTCTCTTCAATCATAATGAAGTCTCCTATTAGAATATTCTTAGATATCTTAAATCCATTTAGATACTATATGGGATGTTCATTTCTCCCTCTCTTTTCCTCCCAAAAGAACCATCACTCTCGGGGCACCTCTTCTCCTCCCTTATCCATGAACTTAAATATGGTGAAAATAACACCTCAAGATGAAGTTATGGATCTAATCCTTTCTATACTTACCAAGAAAATTCTCATCTTCAAAATTTTCAAATTAATGTGGGAGTAATTGATATAATTTTACTTAACAATCTAAATTATAATCCTTCTTCTAGTAATCCTCTCCCTAACATGAATTTGGGGAGTGCTCCTACTAACACCAACCCACCTCCTAATACAAATCAACTTTTAGCCATCTAAAAAATGAAAATAATACAAAAATCTAACACCAACCACATGATGTAACTTCAATAAAATATAATTAATGTGGTTAATCAACTTCCAACATTCATCCTCAAGCTAATCCCAATTACATTTCTCCACCTCTTTGGTATGCCTCAAGAAATATTATTCCTCAACCTATAATAAATAAAAAGATGCTTCAAACCATTCAAAATGATATTTTGGCCCCCTTAATTATATCCATTGATATTGGTAACATATCTCCAACTATCAAGTATGATGGGACTAAAGACCTTTCCTCATTTCTCAAAGCCTTTGGCAACCTTTACAAAGAGTGGATCCAAACTAATACCTTCGCTACTACTAAATTCTTAGTAATAGCATTCATAGGTGATGTATTATAATGGTATAATCAACTTCCCTAACATTATATTTGTCAACTTGAAGATTTGGTTAATCCTTTGGTTAAAGAGTTTAAACATAATGATCTTCCCAAAAATTGTCTTATCCACTTTATCAATGCTAAGAAATATCCAACTAAATCATATCATTACTTTATCAAAAGATGGAAATCATTGGCCCATAAATATGACCATAACATGACTGATGATAACTTGTTTAAAATTGTTATCATCACTTTAACTCCCAATCTTCAATATAATGTTCAAACCTTTGCTCCCCAAACACTTAATGAATATTTTGATCAATCTAAACATCAAGACTTTCGTATGAAGCAATTTTAACCTAATCCTAAACTTCTTCAAGGATATTTCCAAACATTAATGCTATCACTAGTAATATTCTATAAACCAAACTAGGAGTTGCCAAAACTGATATTCCTTCACCTTCTCATACTCCTCTTTTGGTTCAATAAATGAAACAATTTATTTCCCTCAAAGCCTTTCATATATCCCAATCCTCCTCCTAAGTGGTATGATCCCAATATATTTTATTTTTTCCATTGTAACATTGGGCATTCTCATGAATATTTTAGAGGGATCACTAAATTTTTTGTCTCATATATGCTTGGTTATTCATTCAATCATGAAGTTATAGATCAATGTTCATCATCAAGAATACACTACTACTTTTTAGAAATGAAAAAAATCTAAAGCTTCTACTTCAAATATCCAAACTTTTTCAAATAATCAACCAAATATCAAGGATGTTTGTGCCATTGATGCAAATTATGACCAATATTTTAATAATTCTCAATATGTCATTACTGCTAAGGTTAATTTTGTCATAAAATGGCTCATAAAGATCCTATTACCAAGCCTAAGAATCCATATTTAGAGGAAAAACATCTTAAAGATACTACCACTACTAATCTTACTTCGGAAGCACAAGAAGAACCATCTCCTCTTTTCAATCCTCTAACTACATCTATTCCTCGAAAGTCTAATCTACCTCCTAAACCTCGTGCTTGTTCTTTTAAGTTACATTGGAACTTTCTTGAAGAACTCAAATCTATGCCTTGTAAGATTCCACTTATGGAGTTGGTTTACACTTCACCCTATCATCATAAATTACTTATGCAATATCTCTAATAAATTGATGATCCATCCTCCTTAGATGAAGAACCACCTTCTATTGAATCTCAACCTACCAACATAAATACCTTTGAAACTATGTGTCTTTATTCCAATCCCTGTATTGAATTCCTTTAAGAGGACATTGATAATTATTTTTCATGTTGATGATCCACCACTTTGCATTAAATTAGCCATTAATACCAATTTTATCCAAAAAATTCTAGTTTATGAAGGTTCTGGTATTAATGTAACATCTTTATGGATCATCCAAAAACTTAATTATAATAAAGATCATCTCAAGAAAACCCATCTTACTTGTCATGGTTTTGATAAGACAAATAAAAAACCACTTAGTTTCATTTGGCTTCCATTAACCATTAGACCTAAGAATTTTTGAACCAAGCTTATGGTCATTTATTTACACTTATCTTAAAACATACTCATTAGTCATCCATGGAATCATCAAATGAGGGCCATTATTTATTCCAATAGTCAATGCATTAAATTCTTACATAGTGGAAAATGGTATAAGCATGAAGTTAATCCCAACCCATGGAGCATTCAACTTCCTAATCCTAAATCACAATATTGTAATCCTATCATTCCTAAGATAAATATTGCTCTTTTACATTAGTTAATCAACATTAAACATGATTTATAAGTTAATCTTGTGGATTTCAATGATGATGAGCCCAATTATTCACAACATACTTGCAATACTACCAAATTAACTCCCTATATTTTTTATTGACTTCCTATTTCTCTATTACTTAGGGATTGTATTATTCCTCTTGTTGATGATATTACTAATTTTCCCCCTCCATGAAATGCTCAGGAGCCTTCTCTACCTGAAGATGCCTTCACTTGCAATGATTTTGAAGTGGCCAAATTATTTCAAGATCCTCTCATCATGTCTCCTCATACATTTAGTAATATAAAAATTTTACCTTCTGAAACTCCCCTTGATATTTAAGCATGTATAATATATCTAACATATGTTGACAACTATATAATGGCCCAAGCTCAATATATCAACTTGGATGTCCATAATTATTAGAAAACCTTAACCCAAATTCATGATTTTAATCAGGATGATCATACCATTTCTGTGGGTCATACCTTAGATTATAAGGGTCATGTGCCTCCTACCATTTTTCCTCTTCTCAATACTCCTTTGGTGGTAGATCAAATTATACCTTCTAAACCTCTAAAATTTTCTACATCTCCTTTACCACCTATCGATCTAATTTATTACCTCTAATCCTTCTTCCATCACTAAACCCACCAATATTCCATTCCCTTCTGATCCATCTACTTCTTCTACTCCTAAAATTACACTAGATGCCAAGGTAATCAATGTTTGTCAGATACATTTGGAGTATGATCACCATGGCAATTGAATTCTAGATCTTGATGTAGATGTCAAGAATTATGGTCCTCTTCCTACCTTGCCTAGTGATGAAGTTATCTTTGAGTTACTTTATGATTGAGAACATCAACTTCCTTGGTAACATCATAAACTTGGAAATTTTAATACTAAAACTCCTTACTTTAATAACTTCACTGCTAGCATTGATCCTAAAACAAATCCAATTTCAGCCTTACCCAATGCACCATACCACTTTCAAGATGATAACTACATGATTATTAAATAAAAAACTCACAAATATGGTATGCCATCTTTTCATTGACCAATTATTATCTCTCATGAGCTCTCACCTACCAAACATGATATTTTTAGCTTATTCTTTGACAATATTGTGATGGTTTTGCTTGGTCCTATGAAGACATGCCCGGTATTGACCCTATAATTATGGTGTATAATATCATTACTTATCCTAATTTCAATCGTGTGCATCAAAAAAAAATCCACTTGAAGTTTCCACTATGTCATAAGGAAATCATCAAATTATTTGATGCTAAATTTATTAAACTAGTGGATTATTTTGAATGGGTTTCTAACATTGTTCCCATTCAGAAGAAATTTACTATGTTCATTCACATTTATATTAATTTATGTAATCTTAACCTTTCTTGTCCCAAGGACAACTTCCATTTACCTTTAATAAATGACATTATTGATTCCATGGCTGGTTATGAAATGTTTTCTCTTATAGATGGCTTTTCAAGATACAATCATAATCATATCACTCCTGAAGATCAACATAAGACTACTTTCACCATGGAATGGGGTACCTATTTCTATGTTAAAATGTTGTTTGGTCTTAATAATTCTAGATCCACTTACCAATGAGCAATGACTCACATATTTCATGATCTTATTCACAAAATTGTTTAAAACTTTGTGGATGATCTTATTACTAAATGTAAACATCATAAGAATAATCTTTATGATCTTGTTATCATCTTTGACCATCTCCTTAAATATAAAATTTGACTTAATCCTTAAAAATATGTCTTTGGAGTCACATATAGAATTTTTTAAAGATTCTTAGTCTCTCTCCATGACATTTATGTTGACCCTATCACAATTAGTACTATCATCAATATGCCCATTTCTCATTCTATTCTTGACATTCCTACTTATTTAAAAAAACTTGGGGTAATTAGATAATTCATCCCTAAAATGGCATATCAAATTCACTCCATAAAATCACTTCTCATTAAAGGTACTAATTTATAATGGATGGATCCATGTCAAAAATCCTTTGATAACATGAAAGAGTCATTACTTCATCCACCTACACTTTGTCCTCCTTCCAATGATAAACCTTTGATTCTATATACTTCTTGCACACCTAGTTTAGTTAGGGCAATGATTTCCCAACAAGATGATACAGGAAGAGAGTATGTTTTCTGCTACATTAGTTGAGGCATCATTGATTATGAAACACATTATACAAAAATTGAGCATGATTTCCTCACCATCTATTTAGTAGCTGAAAAGCTTCACCACTACATACTTTACCAAACTACTTATGTCATTTTTCATTATGACCCCATTTATCATTTCTTCTCCAAAGAATTTCTTCCTGAAGATAGAGTTGGTAAATGGATGGTCCTCCTTATAGAATTTAATCTCTACATTGTCACTCAAAAATATATCAAAGGGAAAATTATAGCTAATCAACTTGTTATAGCTCCCATACAAATCACTTATTCTCTTAAAGATAACCTTTCAGATGATAATATCCTTTACATTGAAGGTCTTAATCAAGATATTTCTCTCAAATATTATTTTCATAGCTTTACTATTGATCTTAAAGCAAATAATATTAATGAATCCACTACTTGCTCTGGTACTACTAAACCAAAAGTAGTTATCAGGGAGATTCTTAAAATTAATGTTGACTTACATGAGGATACTTGGACCCTTCACTTTGATGGTGTGAAATGACTTCAAGGAATAGGGGAAGGTTGCATTCTCACAACTCCTCTTGTCAAGATTATTCCTTTATCATTTTTCTTCACCTTTGATGTCACCAACAATATGGCTGAAATGAAGATCTCATTTTAGGCATACGAGCCACTCTTGACTTAGACATTTAACATATTCATGCTTTATGTAATTCTCAACTTATTTTCTACAAAGTCAATGGTGATTATAAATGTAAAAGTGAGTACCTTATCACATATCATCAAATTACAACCACTTTCACTAAGAATTTCATCTCTTTCACTATTGAGCCTATTTTTCGAGATCAAAATTCCATTGTTGATTCTCTTGCCTCTTTATCTTATCTCTTTCATCCCCAACAAGTCTTTTTTGATCTTACATTTCTTATACAAATAAGAAAATTTCCATCCTCTACTCAACCACTAGATTCACTTATTTATCATATCAAGGATATTACCATTTGACAAAGTCCATGGTATAAAGACATTATTAAATTCTTGGAACATCAAACTTATCTTACTAATTTAGACTCTAGTGAAAAGACACGCATTCATAAAAAAAGATTTCAACTGTGTATTTTAACACAACATCCTTTATTATCACAATGATAAAGGTACCTTGCTCTATTATGTTATGAAATATGAGGTCCTTCCTCTTCTTAAACAAGCACATGGGGGATTTTTTTGTGGACACTATAATGGACATGCTATATCCTAAAAATTCCTAAGTATGGGTTACTTTTGGCCTACTCTTTAAAAGGATGCAATTGAATATGATAAAAAGTATAATACTTTTTAGCTTCATGATGATCTAATCCATTCACCTCTAGTCAAAATTCAAACTATTGAATCTCTTTGTCCATTTTTCACAAGGGGGTTCAATATTATTGGTAAAGTACCTTGCACCCAATATGGTCATGTCATCATCATCACTGATACTAAATATTTCACCAAGTGGGTAGAATTAATGCCACTTGTTAGCATCACTAGTCCTACCATTTCTAAATTTATACTTAATCAATTCATTTTCAACTTTGGTTTTCCACATACTGTAGTTTTAGATAATGGTGGTAACTTCTAAAATAAACATGTTAAACAACTTTGTAATAAATTTATAATCAATAAAAAAATTTACATGCCTTATCATCCACAATGCAATGGCCAAACTAAGGCCACTAATAAAATTATCCAAAATATAATTCATGAAACCTGCATGGATTAGCATCTTCATCTTTACCCTATACTTTGGGCCTATTAGACTAACATACACACTACCACTAGGGCAACTCCATTCTCACTAGTCTATGGTTTTGAGTTACTTCTTCCTTTGGAAGTTGAGCTTCCCTATATTCATATATCTCTTCATGGTATCATTCAAAATGAATAATTATGTGAAGATCATCTTCATTTCAATGATCTATTTGATTAAATTTGCCTTTCTACCTTACAACATAACTGCTGAGACAATGCTCACATTCCTAGACAACATAAAAAATGTGTTAAAGTATGCACATTTAATGTTGGTAATCTTGTCCTTAAATTAGGCTACACCCATGATAAATAAGGTAAATACAACCAAAAGTGTGGTGCCCATATTTAACCAAAGATATTCTTGGTTTAAGCACTTATTGCCTTTAGACCAATGAACACCATGTTTTCAAAGAGCCCACCAATGCATAATTCCTCAAAAAATTACTTTGCCTAAACATTTCCTTATTTTCATGATTTCTATCTACATCTATATAACACTTTTTTCAAGTTACTTACAAGGGTATTTCCCTTTGTAGTAAGTTCCTTGCTTTCATGAACTTTTAGTCCTCTTTTTTGGTCTTTTGGTTTCTTGATGTTCCATAGTCTTATTTATCTTCTTGAATTTTCTATTTTTTACACCCCTTGGGTTTTTATTTTATGAGTTTATTCATAATACCATGGATAGGACCCAAAATTCCTCATAAAAATACCATCTTTTTGCTTACCTCACTTTATCTTTCACTTTCTTGTTGGCATCCCTTGGGTTTCTCTTTTGTGAAGTTGTAGTGTAAGACTACAGATAGGACCCAACCCTCATAAAATTAACATATTTTTATATTTTTACATATTTTTTTATCAAACTTTAGCTTTTAATTCTTTTGTTACATGGAATTTTCACAACAATATATGTTATCATGTTTTCTTCAGTTTAACTCATTCTTATGATAAGGAATCACACTTTACTCTCATTGTATCCCTTTTTTCCCTTTGTCACATTTATTACAATTTGAAGTAATTAAAATTTTTCCATATGTCACTCCTCTTGATTTACCCTTTACTTTTACTCCACATTGGATAAAACAAGGTCAAAGTCAAGATAACACTTTTATTTCACCTAGATTTACAAGACTCTTAGACCTCATCCTCTTTGAAGTTCTCTCTCTTAACAACCTTATCCCAAATATTCAAATTAAAGTCATATTTAGCACCCATGTTTGATTTTAAAAATCCATATGGAGGAGGAATATAAAAATACATCAAGAAAGTTAAAATCCAAATCATTTGAAAAAAAGGGCAATGATATCTAAAAGGCAACATACAAATCTAAAAAATCAGCATCACACTAAAAATGTGATTACAAGCACATCTCCTATCTCTAATTGAAGCTCAAAATCCATATTTGCTCTCAGATATAGATGAGGTCCTTTTAGGTATGGTATGCCAATATATTTTAATAGGATAATTCAACAAACTCTATGGTGCTACCTACTTTCTCACACAAGTACACAATCTTCACAGTAGACTGACAACTCTGTAAGAGGCCTTGAGGAATGGGGAACATGTTGTGAGAAGGTGGGTCCATTTTAATTTTATTTCATATAGCCTTCATGGGATGATCTATAGACTTAAATTTTTGACTTAATACTTATGTGCCTAAGAGAATTTTTTTTAGAGTCCTTAAGGTCAAAAGTCCTCTTGTTTTGACAAACATAATTTGAGTGTCTTGAATTTGATAAAGAGTTCCTCTACCTTGGTTTTTCAATCATTATCCCCTCCACCCATTTCATTTCCACCCTTGACAAAAAGAAAATTTATTCCAAATATATTTTCCCTTATTCTTTAATTCCTTCTTATTCACCTCTTAAAAACATGCTAACACTACTTTGTTTCAGTTTTATCTATCCATAGAGTGAAACAACATGTTTGAGCAACTATGGATTAATATTTCTTTACAACATCATTTTACATTCCTAGACTTGTTTCCTTTTACCATTTATCATTTATTTTACTATCCTACTATTATGGACACCTAAGTTCGTACCCTTTTTTCATTGTTGAGTGAGGTTGGCTTATTACTTCTCACTCGACAATGTTGTTTTCTTTCTTTTCATGCACATTTTCCATTGTTGTGTGAGATAAGGATTGTTAATACTCACTCATCAATGTTGTTTTCCCATTATTTTCTTCTTTTACCATAGATTTATTTTATTACCATCCTATTTGATATGTATCCTTGGTTTAACATGGTGATTTTGCCTTTCTTACTTAAGGATAATTTGTTTGAGTTTTTTGATATTTAGTAGCCTTAGATTTTTGGTTACCTAGCTTACTCTTGTTTTTAAATTTATCATTTGGTATAACATATCACTTGTTACCCCATATTGACAAATTTCCCAAGTAAATCCCATCCTCACATCTCTAGTTATCTTGGCTTTCTTGCATTTGTTTGTTTTTGTTGTTTAGTTTTGTATTCTTGGGTTTGTCAAAAGTAGTCTCTGTGCCCTCCATAATCAAAAATAACAAAAAAATAGACAACAATCCAATGATAAAGGTTATTCAAGATACACATTACATTTAATCTTAAGTTATTTTACTTTTTAGTCATTTACTTTAGTTATTTTTTCTTTAAAATACTACAACTTTTTTTACCATTATCATTATGTGTCCTACTTTTTCTCAAATCACCATCCCTTATTACACCTTAGTGACACATGATGAGATTTGAGTTGGGGATATTTATACACATGATTTTCAAAATTTTATCAAATATTGAAACTTTACATCTCATAGGAATCCATTGAGACTCAATCTTTTTAAATGTATGCTTTGTAGGATTGTTATACCTTATTTCCAAATTATTACCAATCCAACCAACTCTTAAAACCATTCCCTAAGCTACTACCCCTCCCTTTCACACACCTTTAGTATTTTTCCTCTTTCCATTCCTCTTTTCCTCACCTTGACCCCTTTTATCTAGTAGACTATACTAGGTTGATTGGGTTGACCCTATATAGTTTTTAGCCTATGATTACTATATAAGGTCAACTAGGTTGACCATGTACTATTTATGGATATTTTTCACTTGGAGTTTCATCAGCCCTTTGACTGACCTAGCTCATGACTTAGTGATTTATCTCTCAAAAACATACAAGTTCGATTGGGTCAACCCCATATAGCCAACATAGTTAGAAGGATTTAGGGTAAGATCTACCTATAAGTAAAATATCATTTCATCATTAGTTTAATATGTAATCAAGAGTTATTATTTGCTCATGCTTCTTTATAATTTTCTATTACACCATTCTACTTGAGGAGTCTTAGCGTAGGGTTTCTACTTGGAGAATATAGTCTTGTGGATAAGTCTTGGATGCTTTTGACTTTATTAGTTATCCTTATAAACCATAATAACCTCTTGTAAATCCCCTTTGGCTAAGGGAGAGATTGAGTCTTGATAGGTTCACATTCAGGTAAATATATGTTAAATTTGTTCTCCTCTCTTTAGTAGATAGAAGTAGCATAAGTATTGGATTGAATAATATTAATCTTCATATTCCATATTCTAGGGTCTTACTCATACTTATCTTAATTGAGATTCTCTTATACATGTTTTAATTGGTTTAATAAACCCTCATGTTATGCCATAAGATTTTATGTGCACTAGATTAGATTTACTTTCTTGTTATTAGAATAGAGTGAATATTAAACCTGACTCTTTTAGGGTTGTTACATGATTGTGTTAGATTGTAGGATTTATAACCCTTCCTATCATGGTGTATCATTACAAGTGATCCCATAATAAGTTCTAGTAGATCCACATATTCATCATGCTCCCACTTAACAAATGTATTCCCAATCAGAAGTGTAGGTGTGCTCTATCTTTTTCAACCTAGGATTGATTTATAGACATGATGCATTTATGATTGCATACAATTTCCACCATTGTTTTAAGTATTGAAAGTTATCCAAATATTTATTTTATTTATAATATTCATGTCATGGATGTCTATAAGTCTTCTATATATCTAGTGGTCTTTAGGGTGCCAAATAGGCTTGGGAGCAGGTTTCAATCTAGATGGTTGAGGGTGGATCAAGCTTGTGACATCCATTAATGGGGTCTATGAGAGTTGTAGGTTTCATGGATTTTAATTTAGGTTGGAGGAGTAAATTCAAGTTAAAAATACAAGAAAATCTCAAAAAGAAAACACAAAACTGAACCCCCATGGTTAGTTAGACATCTTACACTAATTCAACTAACTTTTACCAAGGACCTTATATAACTACAAGTGGAGGGGGGCATAGAAGTGCAAAGGAGAGATATTTAGAGGTTGAGAAGGAAAGTGGAACATTCAATGAGTTTTCAAAATCTAGGGAGACTTTTTCCTTTTGAGTGGGTCATAACATCATCATCCTCAGAGAGTTTTGTCTTCTAGTGTTTCTAAGCTAATGAGAGGGATTGAAGGATATTTGGACTAATGAGGGTTATTTTTTTGAGGAAGGATTAGTTCTAATTGATCTAAATGTGGTTGATACTTCATGGAAGGTGGTTGTGTCTCATTTATTGAATTTTTTTTGCTTGATTCTTCTCTCTCTCTTCCCCTTTTGATCTGTAAACTACACTGATAAACTCAAATTGAAGTTTCAAGTACAAATACTAAATTTCTCAAAACTTAACAAATTCTTGAACAACTAAAAAGAAATTGCATAATGTTTTGGCAAAAAATGTTCTCGGTTGTTGAGTTGGATTGGAATGATTAAAAGACTTGTTGCTTCTATTTACCAATTAAACCAGTTTTTGTGTTTTACATCAAATGTCATAAATTGTCGAGATTTATTCTTTGCATGATTTCATAATTAAAAAATCAAAAAATTGAATTAAAACATGCAATCAAATGACAAATTACCATCTGACATTGATAACAGAGTTCGGCATATTTTGCCTACATCTCTAGGTCTACCCAATAGTGAGGACTATTTCTATTAAATTAGCACAACAAATGGCTTACAAATTATTTGGAAATGTTGCACAACTTCCCTCAGGCCTGATCTCTATCCAATAACTTCACCTTACTGATATACTCAAGCTCAGTCACATAGAATCCTTCCTCAGTCTTCAACCCCTTTCGAATGTGCTTTGGTCCCTTCACTTAATCCATTGGTATATCCAAATAATAATGAAGTACTTCTCTTTTTAATTACAAAACATAATTAAAAAGGCTTACCCTCTATGTATAAGGTTGGATATTGGAGAAAATCCCATTTGGTAGCTATTTCCAAGCTTAAAACAAACTCTCGGCCTCTTAAAATATAAATACATAGTCTAGACCCTGATTAAAAAAATAGAAATCCATGCCTTTATACTCAGTTTGAACCCTATAACACAAGCAGTCAAGGCTAATCAATTTTGGGCGGTAGGTCAGGGGTTTAAACCACCTCCCACCTTTCTAGGTGCCTTGACTAAGTATGAATCAACCTCTCCTTGTTGGGTGTTCTCAGGCTCTCCTCCCTAGGTGCCAAGCATGCATTTTTGAATTTTCTTCCCTCCATATTAGGCACTTTGACTTAAGTTTAATCCCACATGCATGGATTTTTGAATGAGTCTAGGCTTAAAATAGAAAATTTGTTGACATTTTCAAATGGAAAGGGCTTGGACACCAACTTTGGCCACCACCCATGCTTATTCAAATGCCTAGGAATGAGGGATGCTTTGGTGGAGTGTTTGTGGCATGGAGGTTTGGCCTATATACATTGAAATTGTCAAATATCATGTGTATAAAAAAATACTTAACCAAATTTTTTTTTGTCCCCTCATTATTTGCCATGTGTCAAATGGCTATTGGCCCACTTAGATTTCTAATAGTGCCACGTGTTGACCTCTAATAGGTCTAAATGTTGGTACATTCTCAAAACACGTGCCAAATGTTGCAAGTTATTATTTTTTTGACAAATCTTCAAATGACCATATCTTGAGCATCTGGTCTCCATTTTACGAACCGTGAAAAGCGTTGGAAAGCTATTGATGAGATATAAAGTGTACCACCACTGAAACTCTAACTTTAAACCTTTTTTATAACTCAATTTGTGATCACACCTCCCCAATGGAAGGCTTTTTGTCTCCAAAAGTCTAATATCCCCTGAAATCTTATAACTGGTCTACTGCATCAATAAAAATAGAACCCAATCATAACAAGAGGTATAAACAATTAAATTAAAATGATTCATAATCAAACTATAAAAATTCCTAATCCAAAGGCATGAGTAAGTGAATCTACAACTGTAAAAGTGATTACAACATATCAAAACTATTTACCCATGTCACATCTTGTAAAGCAGTGAACTATCAATAACTGAAACAATCCCCAATGTAACTGCAAAATAAGTTTATAATGCTGACAACATAAAATAAATGTTGTGGACATGTAATACAATGCCCTAGTATGGGACTTATATGCTAAGAAAATGCAAACAACCTAAAGTGTGTGATGCCTAACATCTAAACATGCCCATAGGGTCTTAACAATGCATCTATACATTCTTATGCCAAAATAGATACATTCAAAATAGCAGTCAAATAAGTGTTGCAAGGAATTAAATCAACCTACAACATGCATTCTGCTATTATCTCCAACTGATCAAATGAGTTCAAGTCCTCTAGACAACTCACACAGCATAAATAGGAGATTTAAAAAATTAGAGTTATCAAAAAGTGAGAATTGAAAAACTTCATTTGGTAAACTTGTCTTGAAGTGTTCCCACCAACTCTAATCTACATCTATCAAAGCTTGTTCATTCCCTTAGGTGAATTCTTAACCATTCTTTGCAAAAAGAATGTAGTGATAATCCACTTAACCATTTCTTTCTTCCTAGTGAAATTGATTATCTTAGTGGATTCCTTATGAATTGCATATTGTTGACTTAACCTCTTAAATGGATTTTCACTTGTAGGTTTTACCTTATCTTGGGTTGTATTGTCAATTGCATTATGGATTGAATTAGCTTCATTAACCTTGGTGAGAGTTTTGTAAATCATCTTAGTTTTAACATTACTTGGCTGTGAAGATGCATGAAGCTTCAAACATCTATGAATCCTATGTCCACTCACTTTACAATGAGTACAAACATCCTTCTTAGGTGAGGGTCCCCTTTTTCCAATTCCCAATTTAACATGAAAATGGTCTTTCAAACATGTAATTTTCTTCAATAAATCATTTCATTTCCAACAAGTCTTAGCACTATGGTTATTCATCCCACAAAAAGTGCATGGAAATAATTGCATTATCTTCTATACATTACATCCAAATTTCTTAAAAGTATCAATTAGATCAGAAGATTTAGTGTAGGAATCAAGAGGTGGAATCTCAATACCTCTTTTACCTTTACACCTTTGAACTAGTATCCTAGAAACTTCACTATTGGAAGCTCGTCATCCTTTAGCCATGGAAGAAACTTCTCCATCATCCACTTACACACTAGTATAACCCAAACCTGCATGAAGAGGTCTATGCTCAACTTGAATTGGGTTAGTTATACCTTGGCTATCTCTACCAAGTCCTCTTCCATTATAACCCATTTTAAATAATAATTTAGATCTTTTGCCCTTAGTGTATCTTTAAAAATAACCAAAAACAATATTACTAGAATCTGAATCTGAAATGGTAGAAGAAGATGAAGATTCCTATGGTGAAAAACTTACACTTCACTCAGTCATAGTTTCTACATCTGAAGTTGAAGGATTTACCTTTTCACACTCACCACATTGTAATCTAATCAAGAGCTCATCCTTGGATTCAAGTTCCAATTTTAAACTTGCAATTTGCTCTTCAAGGGAATAGAGCTTGCATCTCAGGAATGCATTCTCATCCTAAATCTGGCTATTGATGCTTTTAAGCTCTTCCATCTTGGCTTTACGTGCCAACGTGCCCATGGTTTCCTATAAACACACTGATTCTACAACTGCACACTGCAATATAATCAAGTGATATGGATAACCAATAAACTAAAAGCAACTATCAAAACTCAATCAGAAGCTAACCCAACTTTCTAACTATTCTGATACCAACTTGATCCATAAACTACACTGATAAACTCAAAGTGAAGTTTCAAGTATGAATACTAAATTTCTCAAAAAACTCAAACAAATTCTTGAACAACTCAAAAGAACTTGCATAATGTTCTGGCAAAAAATGTTCTCAGTTGTTGAGTTGGATTGGAATGATCAAAAGACTTGTTACTTCTATTTACCAATTAAACTGGTTTTTGTGTTTTACATCAAATGTCTTAAATTGTCAAGATTTATTCTTTGCATGATTTCATAATTAAAAAATCAGAAAACTAAATTAAAACATGCAAGCAAATGACAAATTACCATCTGACATTGATAACGGAGTTCAGCATATTTTGCCTACATCTCCAGGTCTGCCCTATAGTGAGGATCATTTCTATTAAATTTGCACAACAAATGGTTTACAAACTATTTGGAAATGTTTCACAACTTCCCTCAGTCCTGATCTCTATCCAAGAACTCCACCTTGGTGATATACTCAAGCTTGATCACACAGAATCCTTCCTCAGTCTTCAACCCCTTCCGAATGTGCTTTGGTCCCGTCACTCAATCCATTGGTATATCCAAATAATAATGAAATACTTATCTTTTTAATTACAAAACATAATTAAAAAGGCTTACCCTCTGTGTATAAGGTCATATATTAGAGAAAATCCCATTTGGTATCTATCTCCAAGCTTAAAACAAACTCTCAGCCTCTTAAAATACAAAATACACAGTCCAGACCCTGATTAAAACAAATATAAATTCATGCCTTTATACTCAGTTCGAAGCCTGTAGCACAAGTAGTCAAGGCTAATCAATTTTGGGAGGTAGGTCAGGGGTTCAAACCACCTCCTACCTTTCTAGGCACTGTGACTAAGTATGAATCAACCTATCCTTGATGGGCGTGCTTAGGCTTTCCTCCCTAGGTGCCAAGCATGCAGTTTTGAATTTTCTTCCCTCCATTTTAGGCACTTTGACTTAAGTTTTGTCCCACATGAATGGATTTTTGATTGAGTCTAGGCTTAAAATAGTAAAGTTGTTGACATTTTCAAATGGAAAGGGCTTGGGCACCAACTTTGGCCACCTCCCATGCTTAGTTAAATGCCTAGGAATGAGGGATGCTTTGGTGGAGTGTTTGTGGCATGGAGGTTTGGCCTATATACATTAAAAATGTCAAATATCATGTGTATAAAAAAATACTTAACCAATTTTTTTTTCCCCCTCATTATTTGCCATGTGTCAAATGGCTATTAGCCCACTTAGATTTTCAACAGTGCCACGTGTTGACCTCTGATAGGTCCAAATGTTGGTACGTTCTCGAAACACATGCCAAATGTCACAAGTTATTATTTTTTTTGACAAATATTCAAATGACCATATCTTGAGCATCCAGTCTCCATTTTATGAACTGTAAAAAGTGTTGAAAATCTCTCGATGAGATCTAAAGTGTACCACCACTGAAACTCTAACTTGAAACCTTTTTTAGAACCTAATTTCTAATCACCTTTTCTCCTATATCTCCCATTTATCCCCCATTTGGTAAATATAATCTCATTTGAAAATGAAAAACCCTATAAAATTTTGTAAGAAATACCTTTTAAATAAATAAATATCATTTTCACCTATCACTTTCCTTAAAATTGTGTTTAGCAAGCTTGTGTATGATGGCTTTGTGAAGAAGTATTTTTCCATGTCCATTGTCCTTCTTTCTTTCCCCTTTTTAGGTGTTTTAAAGCTAGTTATGGGTCTAAAATTGAGCTCTTTATAACATTAATTGACACTTCTTGGTGTGATTTTTGTAACTCATTTTTACTTCATGAATTGTTTAGTGAGCCTATTTTAATAAATACTTATGCAAATTAGCTAGTTTGTGAGATTGTGTGAACAATATTTGTCTTATGCTAAATCAGTGTTTGTTTCAAGATTATGTGAGTGTAAATTAACTTGGTGTATCACCCTTTTAGTTTTATTATTTGCCTATACCTCCTTTCTATCCCTTTTCCAAATAGAAGTATTAGTTTAGGTGATTTACCAAGAGGAGGTCCACCTTATCCAGAGGTTCAACCTCACTATAGGATACCCATATCTTGAGGTTACTCCAATATTTTAGTTGAGAGTGAGATAACCTAAAAAAATATCCCACAAGGGTGAAATTTTACACTAAAATAGTTTATTATGTGCTTGGTGGGACCACTTTCAAAGAATATTGGTTAGTTTGATTCTAGTTTGATCAATTTGTAGTGGTTATAGCTTTCATCTTTTAGTATCTGGTGAATTCAAAGAACTCTCAACATTATGATGGTAAAGTAGTACCTATATTTCATACCAAAGGTGACTATAAGATCAGCTTATAGAGGTATTCCTTTTGAATTTGTTGAATTACCTATAAACTCAGCAAAAAGGTTAATATTTGCTAATATTCATCCCTACAAAGAAAATTTTCCTCCTAAACTAGTTTCTATGTTTACTTCTATAACATCTTTATTGGGTCCTTTCACTACCATGGCTACCCCTAGATCTTTTCCTTTTGTGTATTTCAATGCCCAAATTCCTTTAGACCTTAATCAATATGACCCTATCCCATTGGTAGCTCTTAAAAGTGTTCCTTACTTCATAGGAGACTAGTCTACAACCCCTTTTGAACACCTTAGAGATATAGCGAACTTTTGCAATATTCATGACATCAATGAAGAAAACATGGCTATCAAATTTTTTACCATCGCATTCAAGGTCAAGGCCTTGGATTGGTATATAAACCTTAATTCTAACTCCATCACATCATGGTATTAGTTAGGTGATGCCTTATACAAGAGGTTTGAAGACAAGAGTGACCCCTTGCCACTTATAGAATAGCTAACCACAATCAAGAGGGCTCTCCATGAGGTTATGCAAGATTTCAATAACAAGTTTAAAAATACATGGGATAGGATTCCAATCTCTGTTAGGCCTATTCCTAACTATTCTTTCATTTACCATCTAAAAGTTCTCAATAGTGACATTATAGTAATGATTCAGTTTATGGGAGGAAACACACTAGTAGATGCTTATGAGGTGACAATCAAAGTAGAGAATAGTATAATATAATATGGCAAGCTTACACCTAGGCCACCAATGCCTTTTTTCCTAAGATTCAACCACCTCCTATTATTATTTCTTCCCTTTCTACCATTCCACCTATGCCAACACTTATTTCCATACCTACACCAAAGTAGGAGAAGGCTTCAACTAGTCAATCTAGTGACTTCCAAGAATGCAATAACTTATAAGAACTTAAGAGTATGTTTCAATCCTTGGAAAATGAATTGGTGAATATGAACAAGTAGCAAGCTTAGTTCAATAGACATTATCAAGATCCATATCAGCCCTAGCAGTCTTATCAAGCAAATAGGTGACCCTTCAATGGAAATTTCCAAGGACAAGACCAAGGACAAGGGTAGCTTGACTATGTTATGCAAAAAAATTATAATCCCAATGTTATAAGTACCTCTAAGACTTTGGTTCCTATTGATAACAACATTTATCAATAAGGAGAGGGTAATATGCCTTGGAATTGGTCACTAGGTCAATTTATTATCCTAAATACTGAGTTTAATTAGGGTTTCAATGATCAATGGTAGCAGGGTGTTAGTTATGGATTCAATCAAGATCTTATGGCTCAAAACATAGAAGTATTTATGATGACATAAATGGAGGATACTCAACAAGGCTAAGGGTGTAATGAAGGACTGAACTAGTTGGGTGCTACAATGGTTAATTATGAGAAAGAAGAGTTTTATGCATCCAATAAATAGTTTATTTATATCTAAGAAAACATTCTAATGGAAACTAATATGAGGTTCAAGAGAAGGAACATATATGGTAACCAGAAATCAGTCAAAGAGTCTCCTATTCTTACTACTTTACTATCAAATCCAAAGGAACCTACTACTGCTCCAAAGGTTCTAATAACTCAAAAGAATCAAAATCAAGGGAATGCCTTTGTACCCTAAAACTCACAAAATCAAAACATGGTTATGACTCCAAAAGCAAAAGAACAATTTGGTGGTTTGACCATAAATATTATTTAACAAATGAGAAAGTCCAATGTGATTATTCTAATGTGGGACATACTTTCTATTCCTAGATATATGGATATCCTTCATGAAGTTTTATCAAAGATTAATGTTTCTAAGAAGCCATAAAGTAAGAAAAACATGGTTATCACCATTAAAATTAAATGTCTTAATGAAGGACAATCAAATAAGGTGGCTAAACCTCCTCCCTTATACATTTTTTAATCATTAGTGACTCCTTGGTATACAATTGCATGGTAGACAATGAAGCAAGTACTTCAATGATATCAAAATCAATACCAAATTATCTTGGTTTGAAATATGAACCCCAATCTAAGGGAGTTTTGTAGCTTGATGGATCTTCTACCAAACTAGTTGTTATTATCAAAGGTATAAAATTAACCCTCCATGCTTATCATAGTGTTTTAGTGGCTTAGGATTTGTTGATTCTAGAGTTACCTCCTTACTTTAATTTATGCTTATATAAAGACTTCAAAGCCAAAATTATGGGTTATCTAGTAGTAGATTAGTCTTACATGGCTTTCAGGATAAGGTATGGGACCAAACTGTCAATCAAATCTGAGACTATTTCCTAGTTTCACATTAAGCCTTATGGGCTAAGTAACCCAAACATCAATTATACCATTCTAGATGAAGATAACCACCTGGTTGGTCAAAAACTAGACACTCATCTTGATGGAATACCTGATATATTCTTAGATGTGTTATGGAGTGATATTTAGCTAATTGACCCTTTGGGAGGTGTTGAATAAAGAGACATTGGAGTCTATTAATTGCATGAGGAGAATGAGTTCATGTTATTCCTTAGTAGGCCATAGTAAGATACTAGTGGTTTATTGAAAATGTTCTTTGATGGATCGAGGAGAAATCATGGGGTAGGTATAAGTGTAATGCTAAGATATCCATCTAATGACAAATACTTATCATCTTATAGGTTCCAATTTAGTTTCTATTGCAATGAAGCTAAGTATGAGGGCCTTATCCATGGCCTTTAATGTGATAATAAGAAGGGAATTAGGTAGTTACAATTATATGGGAATAGTGAACCTTACTTCCATATGATTTGAATATGGCATGTGACTTTATGGATATAGCCTATCTTAGATAAGGATGGAATTTTTTCTCCTTGTTAGGTGGATTTATTCATTATTTGATATATAAAGGTGGATATGATAATTAATATAATAGGTTTTGCATATGAAAAATATAGTGTGTAGATATGATTATTTATAGGGTACAATATAGTAGCTTTTGGTATATCATTATATAGGTGTAGGTGTAGCATAGCATGTGTGGATGATTGTTGATATATTTGGATCAACAATTCAATGAATTCATTTGTGAATTTATGAGGATATATTCTATCTCTGTGAGAGGTTATTTTTAATATTTTTTTGTTACAAATTTTATTGAAGACTTTTTTGGTGGATGTAGCCCACATTGGGTGAACCATGGTAGATATGTGTTATGTGTTATTGTTGGTTTTACTCTATCTATTATTGCTTTCATTTACTATGATTTAAGGAATTGATTCTATGATGCAAGTTAGTGCATCATTAAATCTAATTTCACACATTTAAAATCTAGTTATGTGATTTTATGGTGAATTAAGTCTAGTTTAAATTCTTTTAATTCTGAAAAATTGGTATCCAAGATTTAGTGGTGTTTTTTGCTGAAGTGGTAAATTATAGGAAGGTTTATTTGCTTGAGTGGGAGCTATGGGAGAAGAGATCAAATTAAGTGTTAATAAATTTTATGGTAAGAAATTTGGATTATGTAAAATGCAAATGGAAGATTACTTGTATCATAAGGAACTTCATCTCCCCTTGTAGGGGAAAAGAGAATAACCTATATGTATGAATGATGTAGATTGGTCATTTTTTGACAAGAAGGTAGTGGGAGATATATGGTTATGACTTGTATCTTCTATTTCATTTAAAATTTTAGATGAGAAAACTACAAAGGATCTCATGGATAAACTTGGAAAGTTGTATGAGAAACCCTCTACTTCAAATAAAAAATTTCTTATGAAAAGATTGTTTAATATGAAAATATCTAAGAATGGTTCTATTGCTAGTCATTTAAATGATTTTAATATGAATGTAAGTATTATCACTTATATTAGAATTAAGTTTTATGATGTATTTAGAGATTTTATTATTTTGTGTTCTTTTCATAATAGTTGGGATATCTTGGTTATGGTTGTGAGTAATGTAGCCCCTACAAAGGGAAGATTGAATTTTGAGGATGCTATTGGTGTGATTTTTAGTGAGGAAATGTGAAGGAAAAATAGTGATGAATCATCTTTGGATAATGCTTTATCTATTGAAACTAGAGGGAGGCAAAAGGATAAGAACAAAGGTAATCATGGAAAGTCAAAGGGTAGATCAAAATCTAAATCTAGATCCAAGATGATATATTGGCATTGTGGGAAGAGTGGACACTCAAGAAGGATTGTTGGTCAATTTGGGATAAAAATTACAATAAAGAGGAAATGAATGTGGTAAATGTGAAATTAGGTAAATTATGTTAGGATGCCTTAAATATTTCTATGGATAGTTTTTTTGAGTCTTGGGTATTAGATTTATTGCCTTATTTTCATACCACCCCACATAGGCATCATTTTATTGATTATGTTCAAGAGGATTTAGGAAATTTTTATCTTGGTGATGATGAACTATGTGAGATAGGAAGTAAAAGTTGTGTTCTGGTTAAATGTAGAATGGGAAAACATGGCTACTTAAGGATGTTAGACATTTGCCTATGTTGAGATGAAATTTGATTTTATTGGGGTAATTGGGAAGTGAGGGTTGTTCAATAATGTTTATTGTAGATGATTAGAAAGTTATCAAAATTGTTCTTGTGATTTTAAGAGGTAAAAAATTTGGTACTTTATATTTGAATAATAGTGTTAATTCTTGTGATTTAGTTATTGTAAATAGAGATGCAACTATGTGGCACTACAAGTTCGATCATATGATCCATAAGGGCATAGAGATATTAAAAGACAAGTTGCCTAGATTAATAGACATAGATCTATAATTATATGAGAATTGTATGTATGGTAAATAGAAGCACGATAATTTATTCAAATTTGGACCCACAAAGAAAGAACACAAGTTAGAATTGTTACATTCAGATATATGGGGACCATATCATGTATCTTCTATTGGTGGTTCCAATTGTTATGTCACTTTTATTAGTGATGTAATTATGAGAGTTTGGGTTTATTACATTAAAAATAAATCTGATGTATTTGACACTTTTAAGAAGTGGAAAGCCTTGGTTGAGAATGAAATAGGTCTCATGTTGAAATGTCTCAGATCAAATAATGGAGGTGATTATTATAGTAATGCTTTCTTTGATTATTATTCTAACAATAGAATTCATAGGCAAAGGATGGTTCCAAGAACTCCATAGAAGATTGGGGATTTTGAAAGGATGAACAAAACTATATTAAAATATACTAGGAGCATGAGGTTACATGTAGGGTTACCTTTATAGTTTTGGGTAGAATTAGTTAGCAAGGTAGTTTATTTTATTAACAGAGGACCTTGTATGCCTTTAGATGAGGCATTATTTAAGAATCTTGGCTTGGTAAGAATGTTGATTATTCATTTCTTAGAGTCTTTGGATGTGAGGCTTTTACTCTTGTTAAGAAAGAGGATAGGACTAAGTTAGAGGCAAAATAAAAAAATGTAGATCTATTAGTGATGGTGAGGATGAATTTGATTTCCATTTATGGAGTGTTAAAGATAAGAAAATATTTTGGTCTAGATATGTAATATTTAATGAAAAATTCATGTATAAGAATCAGTTGTAGGAATAAGAATATGAACAAAAAGAGTACACAATATTGGATGACATTGTGGATGGCAAAGTATCCAATGAATTAATTCAATAACCTTTTACATAAGGATGAAAAATTCCTATGGTAAAAAGGTCTTATAGGGTAAGAAGAGCACCTAAACATTTTTCTCTTTCTTTGAATTATTTATTACTCACTAACAATGGAGAACCAGAGTGTTAAAAAGAAGCAATGCAGGTAGATGCCAGGATGAAGTAGGAGCAAGCCATGGATGAGGAACATAGATCCCTCATGGAGAACAAAATGTGGGATTTAGTAAGGCTACCCAAGGGCAAGAGTGTATTTCCAAACAAGTGGATTTATAGAATAAAAGAAAAGGATGAAAGGAGAAAAGGGTATAAGTCTAGGATGGTGGTCAAGGGGTTTGCACAAAAATTAGGTCTTAATTTTGATGAGATTTTTTTGCTTGTTGTAATAATGACTTCTATTAGGACTATTTTTAGTTTAGTTTTAGCTGATGATTTGATCTTAGAATAGTTAGATGTGAAAACTACTTTTATTCATGGTGATTAAGATGAAGAGTTGTTTATGAAGCAGCCATAGGGTTATGGGGTCAAAGGGAAGGAAAACTATGTGTGTAGACTAAAGAAGAGCTCGTATGGCCTGAAATAATCCCCATGATAATGGTACAAGAAATTTTATTGTTTTATGTTGGAACAAGAATATCAAAGGTGTCATTCTAACCATTCTATTTACATAAAACATTTTGATGATGGTTCCTTTATTATTTTATGCTTGTGTGTTGATGACATGTTATTTGTAAGAAAAAACGTACAACATATTCATATGCTTAAGAAATAACCTAGTGACTCCTTTTCTATGAAATATTTGGGTGTTACAAATAAAATCCTTGGTATGAGGATTACTCATGATAGAAAGGAGAGGAAGCTAGTTTTATCCCAATTAGAGTATGTGAAGAAAGTCTTGGAAAGGTTTAGTATGTTGGATGTTAAATCTATTGGTAATCCTTTGGTAGGCCACTTTAGATTATCAAGGGAGCAGTATCCCAAGATGGAAGCTAAAAAGCTTAGGATGTCCAAGGTACCTTACTCATCAAAAATTGGTAGCTTGATGTATGCTATGGTTTGTATTAGGCTAGATATTTCCCAAGCAATATGAGTTGTGAGGAGGTATACGAGTGATCCTCATTATGAGCATTGGCAAGTAGTGAAATGGATTCTTTAATATTTGAGAGGAACCATGGATATTTCATTATGTTATGGTGGATCAAATACCAATTTGCATGGTTATATGGACTTATATATGGAAGGGGATATTAATAGTAGGAGTATGATAGGTTATATAATTACTATTAAAGATATAGTGGTTAGTTGGATTTAAAAGATACATAAGGTTTTGGCTTTGTCAACCATAAAGGTAGAGTATGTTGCTACTGCAAAGGCTATCAAGGAGATGATTTAGTTACAATAGTTGTTTTGAGAGTTTGGGCATGATCAATAAGTGGGGAGACTACATAATGATAGTTAGAGTGATATTCATTTGGCAAAGAGCTTTGCTTTCTACTCAAGGATGAAACACATTCAGTTACATTATCACTTCATCAAGATAGCTTTGGAGGAGAACTTGGTGAAGTTGGAGAAAATTCATACTAGCCAGAATCCTATGGATATGATGACCAAGGTGGTAACATTGGACAATTTGAGACTATGTTTATATTTGGTTTGCCTTAGTGTTCATGGAATAGTGATAGATTATATTCAAGAGAAACAGTCTCCATGTGGGAGATTGTTGAGTGTGGATCTATTTGGAGCTATCACATGACCATGATGGTATGTTTTAGGGGCTTAGAGAGATCTAAGGATGTGGGAGGCATATTTTTCATGTACTCCACATGTGATTGGAATATTATTAAATGTTTATTTAATAATTTAGATGTTTACTTCCATGTTATTGGAAGTGGGATTGATTTCCTTATTTTTAGGGAATTAATTGTTATATTTATTTATTTTCATGTTAACTTCCATGTTTACTGGAAGTGGGATTGACTTCCTTATTTTTTGGGAGTTAGTTTTTTATTAGAAGTTGGATTGAATTCCTTGTTTTAAGGAGTTGGTTGTTATCACATTACATTGTATGTTGTGCCCTTTGGAGGAGGAGATATAAGGATGGTATGTTCCTTCTTGATGGAGGTTTTGGATAGACTTGAATAAGTGGAATATGGTGTGTTACCTTATGGATAGAGCCTATCTTGGATAAGGATGTTGATTTTTCTCCTTATTAGGTGGATTTCTTCATTGTTTGATATATACAGGTGGAGATCAAATTTAATATAACAAGTTTTGCATATGATAAAGATAGTGTGCAGATGTGATTACTTAAAAGGTGAAATATAATAGTTTTTGGTATGTTATTACATAGGTACAGGTGTAACATAGCATGTGTGGATGATTGTTAATAGATTTGGATCAATAATTTAGTGAATTCATTTGTGAATTCAGGAGGAGATATTCTATCTCTGTGAGAGATTCTTTGTAATCTTGTTTTGTTAAAAAAATTATTGAGGACTTTTTTGGTGGATGTAGCCCACATTGGGTGAACCATGGTTAATATATGTTGTGTTATTACTAGTTTTATTCTCTCCATTATTACTTTCATTCACTGTGATTTGAGTAATTGATTCTATGATGCAAGTTAGTGCATAATTAAATCTAATTTCACACATTTAAAATATGGTTATGTTATTTTATGGTGAATTAAATCTAGTTTAAATTATTTTAATTCCTAACATGCCTAATTTCACATCGATACTTATGAGCCAAGTAGCCCAAACATTAATTGTACCATTCTAGATGAAGATGACCACTTAGTTGGTCAAGATATAGACACTCATCTTGAGGGGATACTTGATACATTTTTGGATGAGTTATGGAGAGAGAATTAGCTAATTGACCCTTTGGAAGATGTTTAATAAAGAGAGATGGGAGTCTACTTCTTGCACGATGAGAATGAGTTCATACCATCCCTCACTAGGCCATATGATGATATTAGTGGTTTGTTGAAAATTGCCTTTGATGGATCAAGGAGAAAGCATGGGATAGGTGTAGGTTTAATTATAATATCTCCCTCTAATGATAAGTACTTCTCATCTTATAGGTTTCAATTTAGTTATTCTTGCAATACAACTAAGTATGAGGGACTTATCCATGGCCTTCAATGGGATAATAAGAGGGGAATAAAATAGTTATAATTATATAGGGTTAGTAAAATGATAGTGCATTGTGTTAGAGGCCAAAACACCATAAATAACCCCTTGATGAAGTCCTAAGATCATAGAGTGTGGGACATACTTAAGCCTTTAAAGCCTTCAACATCCAAGTAGTGATAAGGGATAAAAATTAACATGATGATAGGTTGGCATTTATGGGGGCTTAGTTTGACATCCCAAATGAGTTGAAGAAGTCTAGAGTATAGCCACATGCCAAAGTAGTAGTAAGGCCATGAATTCCAGACAATGAGTTTCATTGGTAAGTCTTCGAGAGTGACAAATAGATTGCGTGTTTCTGGTAGTAAGAGGTAGACTTTTCCTCAATGAACCAAGGTAAATTTCAACACTAGTATGAGGATTAGATTGTTTAGATGAGGTATACCAAGATTCCTAAAGGGATGGTCACCTTTGAAGGTCATTTAAATAAGGGAGGTCATATGAGGAAAGACAAAGTAATGATGTCAACTGGTGAAGAGAACTATGAAAGAGTCCTCATATTTAAAGACAAACTCCTCAAAGGTTGGAAAGGTAAGCAATGAAGTAGGAAGGCATGCTTTCATTAAAATTTGTAAAGAATATTTAGATATATTTACTTGGTAATATAATGATCTAAGAGGTTTTGATCCCAAGCTAGCCCAACATGTTATAGAGTTAGAGGCCAATGTAAATCCTATTAGGCAAAAGCAAAGGCCTATCAACCCAAAAATTGAAGAGATAATGAGGAAATAATTTAATAAATTGATTTAGTCCAATATTATTTTTCCCATCAAGCACTCTTCATGGGTAGCCAACCTAGTACCTATGAGAAAGAAGAATGGTGGTATCTGGTTATGTGTTGACTTATGAGATTTGAACAAGGTCTCTTTGAAATGTAATTAACCCTTACCATGTATGGATAAAATCCTTCAAATAGTTTTTGGTTTAGAATGATTATCTATTTTGGACAAGTACCCAGGATATAACTAGGTGCTGGTGAGAGAAGAAGACCAATACAATACTACCTTCACCACAAAATGGGGCACATATTCTTATCAAAAGATGCCTTTAATCTTATCAAATGTTGGGGAAAATGTTTAAAGAGCCATGGACATGGATTTCCAAGGTTTTTTTAATCAGATGATGCTTGTCTACTTAGATGACATAACAATTTTCTGCAAGAAGGCTAGTGAGCACATGGATCACCTGAGATTGATATTTGAAATATTTAGAGAATATGGGATCTCATTTAATCCAAATAAGTGTGTGTTTTTTCCATTAGTTAAAATTATTAGGACATATTATCTCAAAATATGGATTAACTATTGATCCTAATAGAATAAGTGTTATTTTGGCATTATCCTTACCCAAGAATAAGAAGAGACTTTAGATTTTCCTTGGGAAGATAAAATTATGAGATGGTTTATACCTAGATTTATAAGCTTAGTCAAATATATTACCGCTATGTTAAAGAAGAATCAAGTTTTCACTTGGTTAGGAGAAGGTAAAGTAGGATTTGAGGCTATCAATAAATCCATTGACCAAAAACCTATGCTCATGAATCCTAATTTCTCAAGGGATTTAATATTATATGCCTTTTCCAATATTGACAATATATCATTTATGTTGATGTAAAAGAATGGTGAAGGACTTGAACAACCAATTGCATTATTCAGTCAAGGACTTGAAGGGTATGAATTAAGGTATAATTTTGTATAAAATTAAATCCTTGTAGTGGTAAGAATCCTTAGAAAGGTTATATCAATACTCTCCAATAGAAAAATATATATTATGGTGTCTCATCCTAGAGTGAAAGATTTCTTTGTTAACAAAGACTTGAATGAGAAGAGGGCTGGTTGGATTACCAAGGACATGGAATATGGTATGAAAATCAAGGTCACTAAGCTAGTTAGAGGAAAAGGCTTATGTGAACATATGGTTGATGACCTTCATGAAGATAAATAGGTGTTCTTGGTGACACAAGATATCTCACAAATAGATGTACCTCCACCTCACACTAGCTAACTCCAATATATGACAAGGTTCTTAATAAAAGGTGAGTATCCATAAGGTATGGATAGAATAAAGAAAATGTACTTTAGAATTTAGTCCATACCATATGTATTGGATTATGGGGTTCTATTTTAAAAATATGTTAATCGAGTGATTCTTAGGTGCATAGATTATGACCAAGTGACTATGATCTTAAAGTAATTCCATGATGGGTCTGCAAGAGGCCATTTGGCTCCAAGGACTATAACAAAAAAATTAATGAGAGATAGTTATTATTAGCCCAAAATATTTAGGGATGCATATGCATGGGTGAGAAAGTGTCATAAGTGTTCTATCTTTGCATGTAAGCAAATATTGGTATCTCTTCCTCTTAGCCTAATATAGATAGAGTATCCCTTCATGTAGTGGTGCTTGGATTTCATATTAATTATCAATCCAAATTATAGTGGAGGAGACAAGTGGGTACTCATTGTTACTAACTAATTCACTAGGTCAATGGAATAAATTTCTCTAAAGGAAGCCAATGAAATAGTATTAGTGGACTTCTATGATATCATAGTAACTAGGTTTGGTGTACCAGCAATAATAATTTAGGTAATACCTTAGCATTTATTGGCATGAGGACAAGTGAGTGGGCACTTCAAGTGGGAATCTGCCTTAGTACATCCTCTAATTACTACCCCTAAGGTAATAGACTGGTAGATTCAACAAATAAAAACTTGATAATAATCATCAAGAGGACTATAGAAGAGAATTAGAGAGTGTGGCACATAAAATTAAGGACAAATTTATGAGCTGATAAAGTTACTTCCAAAGTTACCATTAAAAACTCACCATTTGTCCTTGTATATGGGAGAGAATCCAAGTTTCCCATCTCTCTTGAGTTACCTACCTTGGAATTAACCCATCAACTTGAGCTGATGGAGAGTGAACCTATGAGAATGAGGATGATAGAGCTCATGGAGCTTGAAAAAATAAGGGACCTTGTAATGAAGATAGTATAATCATATCAAGCTCAAGTAAATAAATCCTTTAACAAGATATCCATAGCAAGGGAATTAAAAGAGAAGGATCTATTCCTTAAGTAGGATTCAAATAAGACTAATTCAAGTAACCATACCATGTTTGATAGCTTGTGTAGTGGCCCTTACTTGATCTGTGGATGTAAACAACATAATGCTTTTCAGCTTGCCCAACTGGATGGAGAGGTATTAACCATACAAGTAAATAGGATTCATATAAATCCTTTTTATTATAAGATTTTTTAACCATTATATATATTGTACATTTTATATAGTTTTCCATGTTTTCCTCTAAGTGTCTTACGCACATCTTTTTAGTTGTATGTTTCCCTTCCCTAAGTGCCTTGGGAACAATGTTAGTTTTATTTCTTGTTGTCCTTATTACTTCAAGAGGATTTTTTTATAAATATATATCCTTGTATAATTTTCATATCAATTGGGAAGAAAAGGCTTGTGACCTTGTATGCTTAATAGAACATATAAGGTAACTAATTTGTTGCATACCAGGCATGCAATCCTAGGAGGTCACCAAAAATGTTGGAAAAAATTTCCCTACATATGAAACTTTTGCATAGATATATTAGGCCACTCTCTTGGACCCTTCAGTAACATTTTACACCCACAACTAGTCTTTTTGCTCTTAACTTAATGATGCAATGTAGTATCTAGAAGGTCCCAGTGTGGTCTGAGAAGCTAAGTAGAGTTGTAGTTAAGTGGGTGATACAATGGTGTAAGGATGATACAAACCTCGTGACCCTAATACATGTCACTTGAAATATTTTGAAACACTTTAAGCAAGCTTTGAAGTGAATTTGGTGATTTTGAGGAAAAGGCCTAAAAATAGATCTAGAATTAAAAGTGAAGGATCTAATAGGTTTCCATAGTATTCAAGCATTTAGGGAAATGAATTAGGTTTGAAAAAAGTCTCATAGATTCTAATGAGCCAAAAATGAGGCCTGGAGAAGCTATTATTCCCAAAAGACCCCCAGAAGTGCATTAGATGACTTAAGCGTCCTCAAAATAGAAATTTCAAGTGAAAAAGTAACTTTTTGAGGAATTAAAATTGTTTTTGACTTCCTCCCACCTCCTTATGAATTTTTTTACCCTTATAGACATGTTCAAGTAATTTTAAGTCATTTGGAGTGGAGGAGAGGAGTTTGGGACCAAAAGGCTACACTTTTTAGCCCTTTAGAGCTTTGACAAAATAGGTATTTGAATATTTTGATTGATTAAAGGGATAATATATCATATACAATCATTCATGGTGTCCATTATATCCTCTTATAGGTCACTAAAATCATATTCTAGTATAAGAACTAACAGAGGTAAGGAAAACCTATTGGTTGCAAACTAGGCATGAAATAGGTTTTCTACTATTAATGGACATCCAAGAATTTAAAAATGATTCCATAAGGAAAGATCATTTACAACATAAAAAATATTGACCATGATTTGGATTGTATAGGTAGGCTTCTGGTTCTTCAGGCTAAGGAAAAACCATTTTGGGTAGCTCTAGGAGAGCCTTGTGTTTTCACTTCGTATGGGTAGGAGAGAGAGAGAGATTTGGGCCAAAGTATTTTGGGAAGTGATAAGGACCATAATAGTCTTCAAATTTTTGGCATTGGTAGTTTTTTTCATCTACCAATCTTTATAAACAATTGCTAATAGTTGAGGGGTGTCTAGATGGCCTATTCATCCAGACATGGTCTAGGCTTTCCCTTATTTCTTCACTTTAGAATTCAATGAGAAAGAATGCTTTTATGGGTTTTTTTCAAGGTAAAATAGGACCTATTTCAATTATTTTCATCATATAATTCTTCCTAGGAAGGTACTTATGGCATAAAAGCTATTTTCTTTATTATCCTTTTCAAATGGTCATTTGATCAGTTTTAGAGCAAAACATGGGTTAAAGGGATAATTTACCTCATACTCCTTATGACAAATCAACAATATTCAATTTATATTTCTCATTACTCCTTAATAGTTTATCAGTATTGATAGGCCAAATAGTCAAGTTACTAGTTAGAGCTCCAATGGAGTTGTAGAGAAGTTTATCAACTATAAAGGTTTTCCTTTCCTATAGTGGCTTCAAAGTAAAGAGTATATGGTGTTTTAAACTCTAATATGTCATAGAAATCAATTCTCATCCTAATGATTAGTCTTAAAAAGCTAGCATCAATGGAGTGGAAGTCAATAAATGTACCATACAATCAATTCCCTATAAGTTCCATCTATAATCATGATGTGTGAAGGATTTGATCATGTCCATAAAGGTGTAATGGTGTTTATAATGAGTTTTAGAAAATTATTTTATCATTAATAATCAAACCAAGCATGAGGAGATTTTATTAAGTGATAGATGTAAACTGTGATGACCAATACCTCTACACACATAGTCATACTCCATTAATGAATAGCTACAGGTGCTATAAAGAAGACCAATCACATTGACATGGAGAAATTGCCTAGTTTTGAGCACTTCATGGTTGATAGGTATTATTTGAAGGAGTTAAAATGGTCTAAGATAAATCATAAGGTTAGATTCCATGTATAGCTCATGACCACATCCATTACCTTGTCTACAACATCAAAGCATGCCTATAAAAGATTGAAATAATTGAGTTGGGAGTATTTAAACTTGTTTTAAATCATTTAGGTTTGTAATAATTCACTTGAAAACCTTTGAGAATAATTAGAGTTACTTTCAAGCTTATACACCACACAAATTGGTTCATGTTTATACCCATTGCCCTGCATCTTGTAATGACCACCTATGTGGTTTACACAGGGGTTTGAAGGTGTGATATAGATGTGTTCAAACACGTTTTAAGACTTCCATGAATTATTTAAGATATTAAATACTTTGAGAATCATGTTTGAAATATTAGACTAGTGGATAGTATTGAAAGGCCATCTCCAAGTTGGTGACCAGTTTAGGGATAAAATCACTAAAAACATCAAAATAGAGCCCTCAACACTTTTGGTGATGATATACGATAATGTTGTAGAGATTATTGAGGAGTCCAAATGTATCTATATTGTAGCCCTATATGATGGGTAGGAACTACAAAAATAAGATGGGTTTTTGACTAGAGGAGAATGAGGTTTAGAGGTCTACAAATTACACATTTGTTCACTGCATTTTTTTAGTGTATTCTATAGGATTTAAACCTCCAAAGTAACCTATATACCCTAAGATAGAAATGTGAGAACCTATCAATATGAAAAGTTATTGTAAGTATTTAAAAAGATATTTTGTGGTCCAAAGAACATTAATGAAGGTTGGAGAACTATGTTTTTAGCCTATATATGCACCTACAAGTGTCCTATGGTACTAAAAAGCCACCTACAGTTCACTATAGGTATCTATGGTATGATGGTACAAACCTAGACATGAATGCCTAATGGATAAGAACACATATACATTGAAAATTCTTCCAAATACCTCAAAGGTACCTCAAACCATATGACACAATTTATAATGTGGATATTCACCTACAGGACTCTCCTTTTACTCTAAGATAGTCAACTATAATTGACTGTGTATATAGTGACCTAAGAACATGACTATCTAAAGGTTGTATTATCATGGATATAGTTTTAAAAAGTCCAAATGGATGGAAAAATTCATTAGATACCTTAAGGTAATTATTCCCAAGAAACATTGAATCAAGGTTCTAAAATTTTCCATTGAAGAGTTCTGTACCTATTTTGTATGTTTTGTATAAGATGTTGACATTATTTTCAATTTCTTGATGATGAAATGTGTGATGGTGATTTGTTTTGGAGTTTTATGTTGATTGTTAAGTATATTTATTGTTAATTTAATGTATATATGTATTTTGTTTGCTTAATTTTCCTTGAGTTTGCATAACAATCATTGTATTCTAGTTGAGACAATCTATATGCTAAAATCATGAACATAGTATAGATAAATTATATGGAAGAAGTGCAAAAGTGATATATTTTAATTTATATAAGGTTTAAGAGGATAACATATAGCCTAAAAAATCTAATATATATTTTTAAAACTCTTTTTTTAATGTTGAGACCCAAAAAACTTGCTTTTAAACACTATAAACCTTGACTATACACATAGAATAATCAAGAACTTGATCAGATCATGGGAAAGAGGAGTGTTGGAGATAATAAATAGGTGAGAAAGGATTTATACATGTGTCACAAACTAAACAAAAGTCCCATAGGATATTTAAACCTTTTGGATTAGTCTAAACCCTTAAGTGAAAGTTCACATATCTTGTAGACTATATTTAAGCATACAATGAAAAGAAAATCAATGTAGAAAAGGAGAATAGAGGAATAATTATGTGAAGCCAATTATTATTAAAAGAGTGGAGAGGTATAATAGTCCTTTATAAAATTTAAATTCCCTTGAAAACCCTGTGTGAAGTGTGCCAAAACATATTTAATGCTCTCGGGTCCTCATAGGGTCCACACTCCCTAATCTAGGGTTTTGACTTTCAAATGCAATTTATTGAAGTTATACTCATTCATAAATAACCAAAATTGTTAATTTGATAGTTTTTATGGTAATAAAATATATTTTTAAATTTATGATTTGAATCTACACAACAAAGTACATTTAGAAAGGATTGAGATGAAAGAGGATTATAAAGGCCTAATTAGGTCTAGGTAGAGAACAAGTTAAGGTTGATAAAGTGACTTAAAGGTATAACATAGAGTTTAAAATTCATAACAAGTTAAGGCTTTATAAATTTTATTATAATATAGGGATTTAATATACTATTACCTTTTTACTTGTCCATACATAGATAACTCTTCAAAAATGGGCTAGTAAACTGTGTAATACGTAGGCATAAGTTATGTGTGTACCAAATTGTCTCTTCAAGAGGAATTATGAGATGATTAAGAATAATAAAAAGATTATTAATATCTTGATAAAAATTATAATATCAAAAAAATCAATAATTAACCATCAAGTCATTAAATGAAAGAAGGAACTAGTGATCCATTGTCAAAGAAGAGTATCTTGAAACAAAGCAAAGTTTGAGATAAGTTCATCTATCCTATACATCACCATTTGAAATTTAAAGGAGGATTATACATATTATAACCTTTTTCAAGATCCAAACTCCTTTAATCATATCATAGTTTATATAAAGGACAATCTTTAGGCATAGGCTTCTACAAGTTGGTAAAAGGTTAAGAACAAGGTAGTCTTCATGATGGAGTTCTATTGGTAAAATGAAGGTTTATTAGGATCATGATATGAAGGAAGTTAAAATTCCAAGTGAGATTACATCTTCAATCATGGTCACCTACAGCTACAATAAGAACCTACATCCAAGTAGGTAAACAATGCTTAAAAGTGTTTTCAAGGGTTCACTTTTAGAGGAGGGTTTGAGGTGATTTTGAGATCATATCACATGAGTGATATTATTTAATTTTCATATAATATATAATATTAAAAAATCTTACAAATAATTTGCAATACTTTAATCATAGTCTATACAAGAATAAATAATTATAGTACAATAGTCATTTATGTCAGCTCTTGAAGGTCTTATGAGTGAAAACTAGTGGTAGGACTTCATTTCCAAAGTAAAGTTATGACATTATGAAAAGATTACATGAGATCAAGGAAGTGAAGAGAAATAGGTTTTAATACGGAGTAATGGTGACCTACATCCACCTCAATGGTGGCCTATATCCACCTCAAAAGTTAATCCATAGCCAAGGAAACTCAGTTTCAGGGCCATCTCCACACAAGGGTTTCAAGAGACATGGTTAAGGGAGAGATTTATGGTATGAATGGTTCATGAGGCAAGGTATAATCTCATTATAAATATGGAGATGGGTGAATATATAATGTTTTTAAAGTCAAATTCACCTCATAATCCCCATCTATAGCTGTAGAAACTAGAAAATTTCACACTTATAGTTTTTGATGAATGACTGGCTTGGGACCCTATAAAGTCCCCCTAAAACATTATTAACCCATAGATAACCCATATTAACCTAAAAAAATAACTATTTTCCTATTCACATAGTAATATTCACTATGGGACCCATTATCACTATTCATGATGACATGGTAAGTGACATGCCATGAGACATGGCAAGTGACATGGAAAGTGATATGGCAAGTGACATGGATTTGAAGTGAGGTGGCTTGAGGTAGGACATAATACCCCACCTAAGACCCACCTCCAAGGTACCTAATGACATCATTAAGCACCAGAGGGCCTCTCTGTTCAATTATGGTGAATTTTCCCCCATGGGACCATCATTCAACATGTGTTATTGTCTACATTCATGGTGAATTATGCCATAATTCATGGAGAACTTATCCAAAATATAAAAGTGAGTGGTGGAAAGTATTTTGGTCCCATATGAGCCCACGTGCATGATTACCTCTCCATTTTGGACTCTTTATTAATTTGGGAGATAAACCAACCAAGTGGGAGACCTAATGGCTAAGTGGGAATCTAAACCCCTTGTCTTTCATGACCACTCATTCAACCACATGGAGAATGGTGCCAAAATACATGGGACACTTATCCAAAAGACAAATTATCTTGGTGAAAAGTCCTTTGGCCTCATTTAAGCCCATGTTCATGATTACCATTCTAAATTAGACTCATGTGCAAGGTGGGAGACAAACCAACAAGGTGTAAATCCCACCATACTTATCCCATTTATCATTTATGAGCCCACTTGAAAAATGTTGCCATACTTCATTATTCCACTTTTTTGCATGTTTCTTGACAATAAATGCTATAAATATGATCCTCCCACTTCATCCATGGTTAAGTTAATTTTTGTTAAAAGAATTATTATTTTAGGTTTCCCACTTTTAAAAGAGGTCATCATCTTAGAGGTTAAAATAAATCAATGTAATGAAGCTCTATCAGAATTGCTATAGGATTCTTCAACAACATCAACATCATCATCTACAACCATCTTCAAGAAGGAAAGTTAATCTTTGTTTATTTCTTTATTTCACTTTTTCATTTCATTTTATTAACCTCTAAAACATATACCCCCTTTCCATATTTATCCCATTAATTCCATTTACCCTTTTCCATCTTCATCCCATTCATCCCTTTTATCCCATTTTACCTCTTTATCCCATTCATCCTTTTACTTCATTTTCCTCTTTGTTCCATTTACCTCATTTACCTCTATTTTATTTTTAACATATTCATTATTTTTAAATATTAACCATTTACCAAACACAAACCAAACTATCTTTTAACCCTTACCAAATTACCAAACCAAAAACCACCATTTTTGCTTAACCAATTTTCAGCACTAGTTGATTTATCTAGTCAATGTTTTAGCAATGCTTTTAAATTATTTGTTTTAATTTTCATTATTGTATATTATTTTTTATTTTTTATTTTAAGTTTGATATCATTTTATGTAAATTATATCATTTATATTTATCAAACTTAAGTTTTTAAAGTAGGTGGATTGATAGCCTCCTAGAAAGCTTTTGCTTCTAAGATCTAGCTCACGCTAGACAATCCACCCATCTACTTATCTAATAAAAAAGTATGTTTAAGTGTTTTATTATTTGAAATTAATCCTACCAAACCAAAGAGGATCTATCCAAAACCACTTGGATTCAACATGAAAACATTATAACAAGTTTTACTACACACCCTTCTTCACTAGTTTCTTTCTTCCAAAATTTAGAAAAGTAAAAAAAAAAAAATAGATAGAAACATTTTGGCATGCCCGATGGGACCCTTAAATTTAATTATATATATATATATATATATATATATATATATATATATATATATATATATAAGGACATTTAGTTGAATTAGTAAAATGTCACTTATTTTCACATTTAATTTTTTAAATTTAAACGTTATTTTCTTCCTTTAAAAAATGCAAGTTTTGGTCTCCTTCTCTTTATAAAATTTAAAAAATAAAATAAAGAAAAAATGGTCATTCATTTTTCTTGCATTTCCAATTTCAAAAGGAAATCATCATATGATTAGGAATTTAATTCTCATCTTAAATTTAGGGGTGAATTTTAGTTGTTCTTTTATTCATTCAAAAATAAATAAAAATTTCATTTTGGTTTAGAATTAACTTTCATACATTGCTTTCTTTATTAATTAGTTCACCTATATTAATTAAAGGCAAAGAAAATTGATCATAGAAACACAAACCAAACCACTTGCACAATCAAAAATCAAAACACACTTAAGATAAGTCCTGACTAGGATTTCTACACCTAACAAATTATCTTACCCTTTCCCGATTATCATACTTTGATTTAATCATCGAGGGAATAACCAACTCAACTCTTTGGTTGAGTATAAAATCTAGATAAATGGTATAAAGGATAAGTACTTGCATTGTCACAGGATCATTAAGTGAGGGAAGCAAGCCCCTAATACTTATCCATGTACCTGATCTAATAAAAAATTCTTTTTGAGTACCTAAACATAACCCAAAACCAAACATAGATTGGTTTCTAGGACCTATTCAAGCTAATTTACCCTTCACACTTTTTTAGGGCATAATCCAAAAGAGATAGTAAAAGGAATGCTAGTAATTAACACACTCTTAGAGAATGCATTGTTTGCCTTGAATATTATTTTATTACTCTTTTTTTTGAGGTGTGAGAATGTATCATTACTTACCTATTTTATCATATGGTTCTTACTCACCAACAATGAAAGGACCTTGAGGAACAAAACTCACCACCAAGTCAACTGACCTCTTCCACCTCATCACCCATGGAACATGCTTTTAAACTCATGAAATCCCCTCACTCTTAGATAAGTCCTATTCAATTAGTCCTAAGAGATGTGTATTTTATCTCTTTCCTAAATAATAATCATGTAGCGTTACAACATTACCATAGAACTATGTCTCATCAAATATCAATTTTGACCCCACCTATATATCTACCTTATGACATGCCTCTCCACCTCATGGAGGGTACCTCCACTACCATGGGTACTACTCAACCTTTAGTTACCCAAACCCTATCATCAACTAACAATCCCTTTGAAGATACCACTCAAAATCAACTAAACCAAACTACCTCTACCCTTATATCACCTACCAATCACTTCTCTACAATAGGAGTGCCCACCTCTATCACTACCCATCTCCCTCTAATCATCTCTAACCCATCAAAAAATACTTCATTTCAAATAATTTTAATGTCCATGCCCTATATGTTACCACTGATTAGTATAAAGGCCACTACCCTTCCATTAGCCACTAACCCAACTACCACTCCTACCCAATAAATGGTCTTTAGTTATCTCCATAACCCACAAGGTTATATGCCTTCTACCCAACCACCCACCTCTACCCAACCATCGATATGCACATATGAATATGTATCTTTTACCTAACCATTGGCATCTACATACCAATATATGGCAACCTCTTAACCTCCTACCCACTATCAACATGTTTCTCAACCACCACCACCATAATATGCATCCTATAACCTTTGGATGCTCAACCCCAAGTAAAATTCATGAATATGATCATGGATAAGATGAATACCCTTGAGTCATCCATATCTAGAGCCCATAATATCTTCTCCTATGATCAAATTTGTAATGAGCCTATTCACCCTTTGGTCCCTATTAGACCTTATCTGACCTAATGGGAACTTCCAAAATTTACCTAGTTTAATAGTAAGGAAGACACTCAATAAAATTTAAGAGCATTTAGGAATTCATGATACTTTATTACCCATGATGACACTCTTCTCCTCCATACCTTCCCTATATCATTATTTGGACCAGCATTGGATTGGTATAGTGCCATACCTAAACATTCCATCTTCTATATCAACCAACTATCCTAAAACTTCTTGGATGACTTTTTGATCAATATATGCAAGAAACTTTCCATCACTAAACTCTACTCCATCTAACAATTTGAGGATGAGTCCATTGCTGATTTTGTGGTTTGTTAGAGGAACTAATTAGCCAAATTTCCTTCTCCTTTCCTCAACTTAAATTTAAATAGCTCTTTGCTCAGGCATGTGCTAAGCATATCTCATCCACATTACATGTCCAAATATTTTGAACCTTTGATGAAGCTTTTACCATGGCCTCTACATACATTATTTTCCTACCTAAGCATTAGGCCAATTATTGGTGACTGTATATTTGTATAACCATCCTTCTACTTGATTACTCCTTAAAATAATATCCATAACATTCCCTATATCATAAAAAAAATAAAGGGTTTACTCTATTCTCCTCTTCCACATTCATACCCATAGGATGAGAATCATACTATGCTCTAGGTATTTCACCCTACTCGATCATCATAGACATTACATCCCTCTAATATAGTTTTTTTGCTTACATAGGTATCACCTATTAGTGCCTCAATGTGTATCCCCTTGGATAGTGAGGGTTCCCTCCATTAATAGGTTGAAGGTCATGTTCTCTAGCCCTACACCTTGTGCAATGAAATTTTCTCCTTATTCATTGCTAAGGATGTAAGAGTTCAAGCTTGAGCTCATGCCATGGGTGCCTTTCCTCTTGTTTTCAATTTAAAAACACTTCCAGTATCATCATTACATATATTATTTGGTAGATATGCACATTCATTGTGTAGATTATTTTAGGTCATAGGGGTTGTTGATTATCTCTATCATTGCTCTCATAGTTCACCATTTTCAAATTTTTATAGTTCTTTACACCCTAAACAAAATTCAAAACCAAATGACTTCATGATAGGTAATCATTCTTACCATGATTATTTAAATAGACTACTTAACTATTATTCATTACTAACATGGTTATCCATTCCACTGATAGGGAAGGTCCTATGGTGTCATTGATTCCCTTAAACAATCTTCCCATTTGAAATGGTCATGTCTACTTACCTTTTCATGTGGAAATGTATCCCTTGATCCAATTTGTCATCTCAGTATAATAATTATGTGCTATCATGATGTCTTTTTATTGCCCTTATCATCAGATCTACATCTGATGTCTCTACTTGCTTTATCATCTTATAGTCCTTATGGGATTGGTGGTCATTTGCATCATTGTCACCTTTAACTTGGTTGGCATAAATTGGCTTCCAAGCTTGGGCCATTATAATAGTCACACCTCTAAAACTAACATTATTATTGGTGGTAGTAGCTCCTAAATGCTTTCCACTATCGAAGCTCCCCCATCTTATCCAACTAGATAACCAATATCTTAGATCACATAGCTCCCTACTAATAGGGCCTATTCTAAGTATAAATCAAATTCATTAGTTCTAAGGAACTAGGATAGAGGATGTAGACATTTCCACCATTTGTCTAGCCTACCTATGTAGTTCTTGGGTCAGGTAAGGTCCATTCTTTATCACTCACCACACTACCAACTTTCTAATTCATAGAATCTACTTAGCCATCAAATAAATTCTTTATAGGTCATCACTTTTCTACTACCCTTAAAAAACATCTCATAGTGATGATGACCTTTCACTAATAATACTATGTAGATCCTAATAGATGCCCATCTCCTAAAAATCAACTCATAATGATAGAGGCCATCACCATGCTCATAACCTCAGACAATTTTAAAAGGTGTAACCTCCTCACAAAGTCACTTCTTCATTGGCTTTGCTCCATCATATGAAATTTATTATTCTTAGCCTTTTATTACCCAATTATTTATCCTACCTTTCCCATCCATGTCTTCTCCTCCTAATGCATGTGGGATTATTATGGTGACTCTTCACTAGTCTATACCATGATTCCTCACTATTACCAAACTATCAACACACACATAACCATATAGTATATCACATTGGGGTAACCCATATAAAATCCACTATATAACTACATTTGACTTAGTGTTTTGTTGGATATCACATCTATCAAACTATGTAAGCAACATCCACTTACTTAGTATATATGGAGTCAGCTTAGCCACTCCCTACCTAAACCCTTACTAACCAATCTCTTCAACCAACTGACCATTCAACTACATCCACATCGATGTTAACCATTTTTGACCAAAATATTGCATATATTTATGATGACCTTATGATGAGTCATCAATTCATCATTTAATAATGTCAATCCAAGGTTGGTGTCCAAGGTTGTATGTAATAGGAGAAAGATATCTCTAACAGTCGGTCTCTTCTACAATACTTCACACTTATATATATTGAAAATAACACATACATAAAAGTAGGTCACACTTGTAAGAAAGTAAATCACACTTGGATAAAATAAATCACACTTGCAAGAAAGTAAATTGTTGAATTGAAAATAAATGAATGCAAATTATTGAATTGAAAATAAATGATAAAAATAGAAAACACCTAAAATTTCACAATAAAATTTATATAAAATAAATGTTTACATGAAAAATAAATAATAAAAATTCAAAATCATAATTACATAATAAATAAATAAAAATACATTTATCCATCTTCTTTGGAATGAGTAGTCAACTCATTCCTCGAAAGAAGATTTTAATTAGAACACTGGATTTATGTCACAAAGCTTCATAATGTATTATTGATAACCAAGATTAATTACAATGGTGTGGGAGGTTTAATTTATAATCTCACGCTTCCAACCAACTCTTTATTCAAGAATAACAATTCTTGATGATCTCCACCAAATATAGAGAGAAACATAACAACTTAGATATTCTAGCTTATCTCAATCTTATAAAAAATATGGAGAGACATTATTATATATTTACAATATTCATGAAATATAAAGATAATTATTTAAGTAATAAAATTACATAAATCTAAATTTAGATACAATCTTGAGTTAGTCCATAGATAGACCTACATAATCCATAGATATGCCTCCAAAGTCCATAGATATACTTATAGAGTTCATAGATTTTAAAACCTATAGAGTCCATAGATTTTAGAACCTACAGAGTCTATAGATTTAAAACCTATAGAATATATAGATTTTATAACCTACAAAGTTCATATATTTTATAACCTGTAGAGTCTATATATTTTAAACCTGTAGAGTTTATAGATTTCAGAACCTGTAGAGTTTGTAGATGTTTTTGAAGTTGTATTCTTTGAAATATTAAAGAATATGATGGCTCACTTGATGTTTGATGCTTCAAAATTATCTTCAATAAATTAACTACATGGATGTAGAGCTACTGGCTGAGTCCATGGTAAATTTGGGTGAGTCTATAGTTAGACTAGATGAGCTGTAGCTATGTCTAGAATGTCTGTAGCTCACTTTAAAGTTGATATTTGATTAGGTATTCATGATAAAGTATAATATATCTTATTATGGGATGTATATATACAAGTTAACAATTTTTTCTAAATATTTAGTAACAAGAATCAACAAACAATAAGATAATGATTTATAAATAAATAACCAAGATATAGTTCTTTATTTCATTCTAAATAAATTATAAGTTCACTTAGATCCACTTCTTATGAAAATGAAAAAGGATGTTATTTCATGGATATAATGTGCCATTTTATGGTATCATCATCTCTCCCACACCTAACCTCATGCATGTCCTCATGCATGCCATTCTTTTATTTAAAAATTCTTTAGGATACAAATGCATGAGTTAGATGTTATCATTCTCTAATAGGTTTTATAGATTTGACTTTGCATGAGTAAAATGATTTTTATCTTGTATAATCCTCTTGGATTTCATAGGAAAAATTTTCTAATAAAATAAATTTGTCAAGGATAGGTTCTTGTGTGAAAATTTTCCTTTTATCCTTATTTTCTCTTTGAGACAAGTTCTTGTGTAGAATTCTCATGCTGCCCCCCTTTTTTTAATGAGGAGAGAGAAATTTCTTGTATTTATAATTTCCTATTATTACTAAATAACTCTATTTTGACCACAAAACAATTTTTGACATAAAATAAATTTTGATGCTTGAAATCTTTGAAGAATTTTGAAAATTATGTACCATTATCAAATTCATTAACTTGATTTTACTAAGCCCTATTCTTTATTTATTGTTGAGACTATTTTCTTTCTCCTTCTCTCCCACACCTAATCTCATGCATTTCCTCATAAATGCCAATGTAAATATGTATAAAGTGTGGGGATATTTAATTCTTTTCCTTTTTTAAAAAAAATGGATCTTTATGTAATAACAAAAATTATAAGTAAATTTAAAAGTAAATAAAAGAAACTAGATACCTTGGTACAATTATAGTTTTCCTTATCTTTCTTGATGTCAACCCCATGGAGCATATTGGAAAAGATGTTTGAATAATGGAAGTCCAAATAATGCTGAAAATGAGAGCATAAAAATTCAGCAACCAAGTATTTATTATAGGTGGGAAAAATAGCCATTACTAGTTTTCAACTTTTCCCAATTTCTTTTTGCCTTTGACTAGTCAGTAAAACTAGTTTTTTAATCAAGGCTCATTTTTCTAGTACTTGGCCTGCCAGCAAGCTAGTTTTCAAACCAAGACTACCAAAAGTACTCGAGGGTTTTCATTGTTGGTTTTTTTTTTTTTTAAAATTGATGACATGGAAAATATTAGCCATAGACTTTATGCATTTTCATATTTCTTGCAAATATAACATGTAATTTTTTATATGTTGACATTCTCCAACATTGATCTATGGAGTGATGATCAATAAATGATGATATATACTTTTTGATTTTGTTTCATGTTGTTGTCAAAGATAATTCAGGGTAATGTCCCAAGTACTTGTTGAATTCATAAACAAAAATTTTCATCTTCAAAATGACTCCTTGTAATGAAAGTATCTTGTAAAAAACTAGAAACAAATAAGACCTTTCCAACCAAGTATAATATTAGTAATGTCAAAAAAATATAAATACCAACAATAAACCATTATAATGAATCATTTAAATATACATGGAATAATGTAATTCAGCCTATGTAAGAATGATTGGTGGTTCAAAAATTATAATGAATTTTTATTATGAAAACAAGAACTCCCTTATATAAGTTCTATTATTATGATTGGTGGATATGATTTTGACTAATAGATAGAATCGAATGAAGATAAATGTCATCAAATATTTTTATTTATAGGCTGAGTAGGAAAGTCTAACTATGATATGTACAAGGATAATGATAGATTTTTAAAAATATTTACCTAAAACTAGCTATTAATTGTATAAAAATCTAACATACCTTAAATGATAATGCATAGATGGAAGGAATATACAATGACCTATAATTTGTATGCATAGTAGTCGATGGAGAAATGATATGAAAATAACAAACAAAAAATAAAACAAAGTACATGGAAACATACCTGAATATTTTTTAGAGCCCTTCGAAGCCAGGACTAGTTTACCTTTTTCTGCTCATAAAATCCCTTATCATTGAAGAAAAAATGAAATCTTTCTATTTTGTTACAACTTCCTATAAATTTTTAATACTACATGTTTAATGCAATCAAAAGAGAATGATTAGTTTCATGATTTCATACTCTGATCAACTACATGTTTAACATAATCTAACATTTCATACCCTTATCAAAAAACTATTTTATATAACTAGTCTTTGCTAAATTATTTTTTTATTATTATAATTTATTTAATAATGATATATATATATATATATATATATAATATTTAATGATGTAAACTTCTCTATCAATGCAAACTAATTTTTTTTAATAAATTTAATGATCTAGACTTCTCTATTAATGCTAACTAATAGTTAAACATAGAAAATAAAATAAAAAACCAGCATGGAGACCAGATTAAATAAATTTTCTAAGTGTTTGAGGTTGTATCTATTTTTAAAAAACACTAACGATTTGCATGCAAGTCAAATGTATTTTTAATTCCTATAAGATGTCATTACTATAGTTTGAAAAGAATTCCAATTTTTTTTTTTACCAACTTAGTAATAAATCAAAGAGAAAATAGAAATTGTAGTTTTTCTAATGTGTGAGCAACAATCGTTCATGTTAAAAGGTGGTGATGATCTGGACAACAATTTAGATGACAATTCGGGTGATGGGTCCACCCCATTTGATGGTGGAACTTCCGGGAGCCATAACTTTTGCACCATAGCTCCAATTGACTCACCGTTTGAAATGTTGGAAAGCTAATAATGAGGGGAACATCATGAGATGGAATGAGCTCCACTCAATGAAGTTTGACCCCCTAAAACCCAACAGAAGTGTCCCAAATTTCAATTTTATTAGTCCAGTCTAAAAATAGTAAGTTTTTAAAAATAGTAATTCCTCAAATTCTGTATTGTTGTAAATCATGGAAGTCAAACCAATTCATCTCCCTAGAGATTGGTGACCTTCCATATCCTCCCCACACCTTCAAAACATGTATAAATTAAGATGTAACCCAAAAACAAAATCAGACATCTCTTCTAAAAGATAAGCATATGTTTGGGTCTGTAATTTTGATAAATAAAACATCTCTTTTCAGAGATAGCATTATTTGAATTGTGTTGTTCTTATTTTTGAATTATATTTCAACCAAATCTTTAAAGTTTTGGATCAGGTGATTTATTCAATAAAATCAATGATTACCTTGAATATTGGAATGTATTTATTTTTTCTTGCAGAATTTGGATGTTAAATTTATTGCACTATCCATTCCAATAATTACGCAAACCAATACCACTTTTCATTAAAACTTAGATTCACTTCTGGTGTGTTCTACTTTACATGTAAATTTTATTTTTTTTGACTTGTCAAATCCATTAACCCACATGGAATCCACTCTAACTCCATGCATGGCCATTTATTTGCATGTAATGCTTGATTTGTGTAATTCATCTCATATTTGCATGAGTCAAAAATTACATGATCCTCAATTTTAGAGAAAGTATGATTTTTTTTCATCCTCTGTATAGTTGATATCAATTTTTTTAGAAGGTAGATCAATCATCAATCAAGAAGATTAATTATTCAATAGACATGTTAGGCATAGGGGCATAAATTTTAGATTCTTTTTTATGAACACCTACAAAAATTCAATCCAAATTTCTCTATTTTTAATGCTATTTTAGATCATCATTTTCTTCCTCCATCCTGCATCAACATTTAAATCCTTTCGTATGGTGTTAGTAGTTTTTATTTTCTACATATTAGTGTTAGTATGGCATGGGAGAGTTTTGCATAAAATTAAAATTTATAAAGCTAATTATAGAAAAATAAACTCTAATATATGTTGCAAGAACATATATTCTAACCTATTTTGTAGGAAAATAAATTCTAAAGAAACCATTAACTAAGTATCTCCTATCATAAAATTTGTAAAGATACATTCCATCTTAGTAGGAACTTGTTTATCTACTACCACTAGACAATTCTCTTAACAAATTCTGAATCTCCTAATAACATCATGTTCCCAATAATGACATCAAAAATGATGAGTTGTTAATTCATCATTTAATAATGTCAATCTAGGGCTAGTGTCCAACATTGTATGTAATAGGATAAAGAGATATCTAGTAGTTGGTCTCTTTTACCACCCTCCACACTTGCAGGAATTGAAAAGTGCACTTGTAGAAAAGTAATTCACACTTTCAGGAAAGTAAATCATACCACACTTTGTATAAAAGTAAATCACACTTACGAAAATTAAATCACACTTGTAGAAAAGTAAATTGTTGAATTGAAAATAAATGGTAAACATAGAAAACACATACAAGTTCACAACAAAATTTATAAAAAATAAATTTCTACATGAAAAATAAATAATAACAATTCAAAATCATAATTACATAATAAATAAATAAATAAAAATATATTTATCCATCTTACTTGGAATGAGTGGCCAACTCATTCCTCAAAAGAGGATTTTAATTAGAACAATGAATTTATGTAATAAAGATTTAGAATGTATTATTAATAACCAAGATTTATTACAATAGTGTAGGAGATTACATTTATAATCTCATACTTCCAACTAACTCCTTATTCAAGAATAATAATCTTAGATGATCTCCACCAAATATGGAGAGAAATATAACAACTTATATATTATAGTTAATCTCGATCTTCAAAAAAATATGGATAGAGATGTTATTATCAATTTATAACATAATCTCAATCTTAATGAAATATGAATAAAATTATTTATGAAATAAAATTATACAAATCTAAATTTAGATACAATCCCGAGTTAGTTTGTAGATAGACCTGCATAATCTATAGATATGCCTGTATAGTCTATAGATATACTTGCAGAGTCCATAGATTTTAAAACGTATAGAGTTCATATATTTTATAACCTATAGAGTCCATACATTTCAAACTTGTATATTTCAAAACCTATAGAGGTCATAGATTTTATAACCTGTAGAGTTCATATATTTCAGACCTGCAGAGTCTATAGATTTTCTTCAAGTTGCATTCTTTGAATTGTTGATGATTATGATGGATCCCTTGATGTTTGATGATTTGAACTGATCTTCAATCAATGAACTACATGGATGTAGAGCTATTGGTTGAGTCCATTGTAAATCTAGGTGAGTCCATAGCTAAACTAGGTGAGTCATAGCTATGTCTAAAGTGCTTGTAGATCACTTCAAACCTAATATTTAGTTGGGTCTTCATGGTCAAGTATAATATAGATTATTATGGGTTATATATATACACATTAAAAAAAATTCTAGAGATTTAGTAACAAGAATCAACAAACAAGAAGACAATTATTTATAAAAAATAACCAAGATATAGTTCTCTATTTCATTCTAAATAAATCATAAGTTCAAAAAATACACTTAGATCCACTTCTTATGTAACACAATGTTATTTCATGGCTATAATGATGCATTTTATGATCTCATCACCTTTCCTAGGTTATTTTAACCACACCAACCAACTTTTCCATGTTGTATTTTTGTATGACCTGACCATTTGGATTGTTTCATGGGTGTACTCCCTACAACTAACCATAACCCTATCAAGATTGCTCGATAGGCATGACCCGATCATCTATGATTAATTTTGTGGACCGGTTACCCCTGGCATATGTCACTCTAGACCCAAACTTAAATTAACCCACATTGACAACTTTAATTCATGTGTGATCTTAGCTATCACCCTTAGTCATATTTTGTGTGCATGTTTACATCTTGAATACCCACCTACCTAGTCACACTACCTAGTGCCTCCCCACGAACCACTTATCAAACCCTCACCTGATTCTACTTTCCCTCATTGACTTTGAGTTTTGAGTGGGAACACCTCCTCCTAGACTCGAGGCACCCTAACCTTTGACCAAGTGATCCATTTTTGTTTTTAATCTTGTTAATTCAAAGCCACATAATAAAAAAGAGAAAAATGTAGACACTAAAAATTGTGCACGTATAATTTTTGATGACTAAATGCCTCAAGGCCACCTAAAATCTCCCTAAAACATTCTTATCCCTTAACCAAACCCTTTTAACCTAACCAAATCACTATTCTCCTATTCACATAGTACTATTTGAAAGTACTATTCAAAATTACTATTCACTATCACTATTCACTATGGGACCCACTATCACTATTCATGATGACATGGTAATTGACATGAGAAGTGACATGGAAGGTGATATGGAAAGTGACATGGCTTGGAAGTGATGTGAATTGGGGTGGGACATCATACCCCACCTGAGACCCACCTCCATGGTAACTAATTGCATCATTAAGCACCAAACAGGCCCTCCTTTGAAGTATGGCACATTTTCCCCCATGAGACCATCATTAAACTTGTGTTTTTGTCCTCATGTATGGATAATGATGCCAAAATTTATAGGGAACTTAGCCAAAATATGGAAGTGAGTGGTGGAAAGTATTTTAGACCCATATGAGCCCATGTGCATCATTTCCTCTCTATTTTGGACTGTTTATCAAGTTGGGAGAGACAAACCAACCAATGGAAGACCTATTTCCTAAGTGTAAATCTCACCCCCTTGTCTTTCATGACCACTCATGAACCTACATGGATAATGGTGCCAAAATACATTGGGCACTTAGCCAAAAGATAAATTAGCTTGGTGAAAAGTCCTTTAACTTAATTTGAGCTCATGTGCATGATTCCCAATCCAAATTGGACTCATTTTCAAGGTGGGAAACAAACCAAAAATGTGGTAATATCACCATCCTTATACACATTGTCATTTATGATCCCATTTGAAAAATGGTGCCATACTTCAGTATTCCACTTCTTTTGACATGTTTCTTGACAATAAATGCTATAAATATGGCCCTCCCCCTTCACCCATGGTTAAGTTGGTTTTTGGTAAAAGCATTATTTTTTTAGGTTTCCCACTTTTAAAGGAGGTAATCATCTTGGAGGTTAAAATAAATCAAAGCAACGAAGCTCTGTCGAAATTACTACAGGATTCTTCAACAACATCAACATCATCATCTACAACCATCTTCAAGAAGGAAAGTTAATATTTATTTATTTCTTTAATTTATTTATTTATTTCCCTTTGGAATTTAATTTTATTAACCTTAAAACCATATACCCCCTTTCCATATTTATCCCATTCATCCCATTTACCATTTTCCATCTTCATCCCATTCATCCCTTTTATCCCATTTTACCTCTTTATCCCATTCATCCTTTTACCTCATTTTCCTCTTTGTTCCATTTAGCTCATTTAACTCTATTTTTATTTTGATCATATTCATTATTTTACAATCTAAACCATTTACCAAACCCCACACAAACTATATTTTAACCCTTACGAAATTAACAAACCAAAAACCACCATTTTGCCTTAACCAATTTTCAGCACGAGTTGATTTATCTAGTCATTATTTTAGCAAAGCATTTAACTTCTTTGTTTTAATTTTAGTTATTGGTTGTTATTTGTTATTTTTAGTTTCAGTTTACTATCATTTTATGAAAATTTTAAAATTTATATTCATCAAAATTAAGTGTTTAAATTAGGTGGATTGGAAACCTCATAGAAAGCTTTCACTTCTAGGATCTAGCTCATGCTAGGTAATCCACCCATCTACTTGTCTAACAAATAAGTGTGTTTAAGTGTTTTCTTATTTACAAGTCATCCTCTCAAGACAAAGAGGAGCTCTCCAAATAAATTAGATTCAATGCACGCACATTATAATAGGATTTTACATACCATTATTCACTATTTTATTTCTTCCAAAATTAAGAAAATTAAAAAATAAAAATAAAATAGATAGAAACAACAACCTTTCCATATGCAGGCTCCTTTTCAAGTTGGCATTGATAGTGTGAGGGTGGTCTACAAGTATTTAATGTTCAAGTAAGTTTATTAAGATATTAATGGGTTTATAATAATAATTAATCATATATGAAACTATTAAGAACATGTTATAATCAGCCCAACTTATCATTATTATCACCTATATCATTGAGTACATAGGTATCCATAGATTTTCCTTGAGAAGCTTAAGTCATACATGAGTTGCATGAGGATGAAGGAAAGAAAATAAAAAATGGAACCATGAAAGGATAATTTAAATGATAATTTCAAATAAAAATAATCATGCTAAGGAAAAAACCAGGGAAAAAGGGAGGAAAACTTAGTTATGAAACTTGACCAAGCAAACACGTGTCATTAGCTTTTTCCATAATGGGCCTATAGGAAAAAATATAAAAGATGTGTTCACTAAATTTGGTGGAGAGTATAATTATCAAATTATATTACCATTTAAAATATTTTTTAATTTTTTTTACAATGGTAACTATTCATTGCTTTAGTACAATCAATCCTATGTCTAATCATGGTCAACACTAGAGCCTGCTTTGGAGGAATGGACCATTTTAGGGCATCTACAGGTCGAGTAAAAGCATGAAATTTTGTAATAATGGTATACATGACCCAAAAAATAATAAAATTACATACTTAATGTCATATAAAGAGTGAAAATACAATATTTTCTTACACAAACCTTTTGTAATAGAAAAGGCAACCATTACAGGCCAATTGAAGTTTTATCAGTTGTGGATGCTAAATAGAATGTTAGGCCCTAGAAAGGTATTAAAATGTTAAAATATGATGTTTAAAACCTATATTTTCCTATATAACTTATCAAATTCATGTTTTTAAAACAAAATTTTGAAGAAAGACAAGTTTAGGTATGAGCGAAGCATGCAGGTAACTCAAGGTAAATTTTGGTAAAAAAGGGTCTTTAGAAGAAAGTATGCATAAAAAATACTTAAAAATGGTAGGATTTTTAATAATTAACTAATATACCTATAAATAATATTGGTAATTTCATATGATAATAATAAGTGTCCATTGCTTATACGCAGTCCCCTTTATGTCTCATATAGTCACCATTGGTGCAGGCATATTTTTTGGAGTTTTAAGGTGTGTTTGAGGGTTAAAAGATTAATTAAGTATTTTAAAATAATAATTTAATTTTTTAATCCTATTAAAAACATTTAAATAGTGTTTAATCTCCAAAATTCATGCAAACCCCATAAGTAGGCTCAAATCCCCATAGGCTGTCTCAAAGGCATAAAAGGCAAGGTTGTGTTTTGATAATTTTAAGATATGTTATGAGATGTTTCAAGTTAAATGAAGATTTTTTAAATAAAATAAGATCAAATAAAAGGTAAATTTGGTCCTTTTTAGGAATTCAAGTTTTTCAGGGTTAAGACACCTAGTTTTAGCCCCTTTTCAGATGCTCATTTCTTTCATACCATTAAGAGTTGGTCTAGGTGATTATAATATGTTTTGAGTGACCATATTTAATTTAAATTAATGATGTATTTATTTTGGTTAAGGTATTTAGTTTTAGGAACAATTTCTAAGAGCGTAAGCATGTCTAGAATGATTGTAAACCCTACAGGTAATCATCTTTACATGTGTATCTTTTCATACCTTCCACATGGGAGCGCAATATTTTCACAAGTTTTGAAGGTTTATATGGAATATATATAAATGGGAAGGAATGGTGGAATACAGGTACACATTGTATGAACAATCATCTTGAAGGTAAGCTTGATTGAGATTGTAAAGGAACTTTTTGACCTATTTTGTATTTTTGGACTCATAGGTCCATAAAATATACTAAGAATACTTGGAAACAACTCGGAATGTGTATATAAATCCATCTATCCCATGAATAACTTATTGTTTGGAAGAATGTGGTAAGTTTGGGTGCCTAAGAGGGCCAAAATGGCTGAAAATTGCTTACTTTTATAGGTCTTGAAAGAAAGAAATGGTCTAAAGCAATGTAAAAGGTCTAATGGGACCTAAAATCATTATATGTCACTTATATCTCTTCAAAAGGGTTTATATGGTGCCTTGTTAAGCCAAAAGGTCAAAAACCCAATTTTTTAAACATTTTGTGTGTTGTTATAGGTTTAATGGTGATTTCCACCATTATTGTAGGTATTAAAGGTTGTCCAAATCTTCATTTTATTCATCATATGAATGCATAGATGTTTGGAAATATTATAAAAGTCCAAAAGTTGTCTTTAGGTTGCTAAATGGCCTTATAAATAGGTTTTAGGGTAGTTGGTTGAGGTTAACTCAAGCTTGTGACCTCCATTAATGGGGTCTACAAGAGTTGCATGTTTCATGGAGATTATTACAGGTTGTAGAAGAGAATTTGAGTTGAAAATTAAATAGCACCTCAAAAAACAAACACAAAACTTAACCTCTATGGTTAGTTAAGCAACTTATGCCAAGTCAACTAACTTTTGCTAAGCATCTTCTAGATGTGCAAGTGGAGGGGGGAATATAAGTACAAACAAGAGAGATTTGGAGGTTGAGAAGGAAATTGGAACATTCAATCAATTTTCAAATTCTAGGGAGACTTTTTCATTTTGAGTGAATCATGACATCATCATCTTCAAAGAGTTTTGTCTTCTAGTGTGTTTCTAAGACAATGAGTGGGATTAAAGGCTATTTAGACTACTGAGAGTTATTTTTTTGAGGAAGGATTAGTTATAATTGATCCAAATTTGTTTGAGACTCCATAGAAGGTGATTGTGTCTCATTTATTGAATTATAATTGCTTGTTTCTTCTCTCTCTCTTCCCCTTTTATCCTATATCTCTCATTTCTCCCCTATTTGGTAAAGATATTCTCATTTGACAAGGCAAAACACTATAAAAATTTATAATAAATACCTTTTGAAGTAATAAAAATCATTTTCACCTATCTCTTGCCTCAAAATTGTGTTTATCAAGCTTGTGTATGATGGCCTTGTGAAGAAGTGTTCTTTCGTGTCCATTATCCTTCTTTTTTACCTCTTTTTAGGGATTTTAAAGCTAGCTGTAGTTCTAAACTTAAGATATTTTTTCCATTAATGGATTATTGGTGTGAGTTTTGTAAATCCTCTTTGCTTCATGAATTATTCAGTGAGCCTAGTTTAAGAAATACTTATGCAAATTATCTAATTTATGAGATTGTGTAAATAAAAATTATCTCATGTTAAATTAATGTTTGTTTCAATATTATGTGAGTTTGAATTAGCTTGGTGTATCACCCTTTTAGTTTTATTAGTTATCCTATACTTCCTTTCTATCCCTTTTCTAAGTATAATTATTAGTTTTAGTGATCTACTAAGAGGAAGCCAACCTTCTCTGGAGGTTCAACATCACTACAAGATTCCCACAACCTAAAATTCTCTCAAATATTGTAGCTGGGAGTGAGAAAGCCTTAAAAATCTCCTATAAGATATAAATCTATGCTAAAATAGGTCCCTATCTTCAGGAAAAATAAATCTTTTGTACTTTCAAGTAAATCCTCTGATTTCAAGGTTTTAAGTTTCAAAGGCACCCCTTCCTTGAAAGAGACTACCCCAATTCCTCCTAAATAACCTCAATCACAATCATGAAAACCTTCTAAGACCATGCACCCCAAATCCATAATGCCCATCCTTATAAAACACCCTTCTTCTATGCCACTTGAAACCTCTTTTCCTCCTACCATCTCCCTTTTCAAAGGACCAATTGTATGGAAGACAAGTGAAAACCATTTGGAAGAGGAGGAGGATATTTAAAGTGAGTATGATGAGTAAATCATCATTAGCATCCCTATTTATGCCACTGAATCAAAAATTTTAGATCTATTAAAATAATTGGATGAACATGATCAGCTAGAGCAGTAGGACAGTGCACATGGGAAAGTTGATGAGGTCCTCTCTTGGACAAATGATCTTCCATTCAGCATGGAAGAAGAGAAAGTCAATCATGAAGTTGTAATGAGGCCTCTCATGCAGAAGAATGAAGAACAATTGGAATAATATTTCTTTTGGGATGAACTAGAGGAATTTTGTTTAGGCCTTAACACCCAATAACCATATCCTAAATAAAAAACTCAAGAGCATCAAGAATTTTAGGTGAAAGTTACCATATTTATATATAAGTAACTAGAACAAGAAAATCCCAATCAATAGAATGATGGAAAACTGAAATGTATAAGGGAGGGAAATTCTGATTGCATAATTTTTTTCTTAATAGGAGGATTCCCTATCAAGTATTTAGCCTAGTTAGAAGACAATAAGGAGAAGTCACCATATGTTATGTCTAATAGAGAGCACAAAATTGAGCATCAAGAAGGTCGTAATCAACCTACCTATCCACTTCAAGGTAGTTACATTTCTAGTTAACTTATGTGGGTAGGTGAGTTTATTTTTATCTTTGGAGAATTATATTGCTATCTTATTGAGCACCCAATATTTATTCACCTTTGGGTGGTTTCCCTTAAGAATATAAATCTTTCTATATTATTAATAAAATGTAGTTATTTTTTACATCTAGTAAAAGGATTTGTCTAAATGAAATTGTTATTGGTTAGTTTAGGGTAGGTTAAATGTTTCTCATTCCTTTAAGGGCCTACATGCACATTGTAATTAGTTTTAGTTTTTTACCTTCCTCTTAGTTCTTATGTCATAGTTTTATTAATTTATTTTCTTGTTTTATTAAGGTGCGCTTTTAGTTTTAAACTATTGGCTCAGACACAAGGCTAAGCAAGTTGTAGTTATCTTGCATTTTTAAAATCAAGAGTTTTGAATAATTCTATGACTCCATGCCCAGTGGATTGCTTAAGGATAACAGATCCCTACTTAGTATAAAAATGGCCCACAGAGGTTGATAAAATGTTTAATCTTCAAGTCACCTTGATCCCTTTTGAAAAATGTAAGGCTCTTTGTGCCAAATCAACTTGCATAGTGATTTTTGGGACAAGTTTTGTATGGCTAAATCATGGTCATTTCTATCCAAAATTTATAATATGGTGGTTAAATGTCATGGTAATATAATGGTGAAGATGATCTTAGATAATTATTATTAACTTAAAAATATTATAGCCATGAAAACTGCCTAATGTGAAGATTTCTATGTGTTTTTAGTTGCCAAATCAACGTGCACAATACTTTTTAAACATTATTTCGTAGGACCAAATAAAGTATAATCACCTTAAAATTTCAGATAATAGTATCCAAATATGTGAATAATATGTGGGTTAATAAATTATCATATAATTTTCTCCCATGTATGAAATGCACACGTTTAAAAATTGGCTCATGAGTTGATTTTTACTTAGTCAAATTTTTGTGTTTCCATTTTTTAGATCTAGCTTGTACGCACATTTAAATATCATTTTTTTAGGTCTAAAGGAATTAAAATATTTTACAAATTCTTCATGGTGATATCTAAATGTGATTAGAGTGTAATGGCAAAAATAGTGTGCAAATATTAAATAAAATGTGTGGGATGTACAGCTATCAAAATCAACTTCTACATTGATTTTTACTTAGTTATTTTACTCATCTCCTAGTTGCTAAATCCATCCAGTGAGCTCTTTAAATCCCATTTTTTTATGATAAAATGAAAACCAAATTACATGAACATTTTTACAATTATATCTTGATGGCATGAAAATGTAGTGCATTTATTTTTTTAGTTATTGTATTTTCCATTGAAAAGTTATGATGTTGTGAAGTGACCCTCCTAAGAAGATTTATCACTTAGATAACTTTTCACCAAAAAATACTTATAGGGAAGTTTTCATGGGTTAATTTGATCATTTTATAAAAATAAAAATATTTTGAGATTATTTTTAATAGATTTATATAAATATAAGATATGATGGGTTTTGCTCATATCTTGCTTTGTGATTTTCTATTTTTTCTATATTTTGAAGGTGTTGATACAGCTGCATGTGACTATGTATTGTTTTTTTATCCATATCTTTTGATCCATAGCTCTATTTTTTATTCCACTGGTTGTATTGGAAAGCATATTTTTCCATCTTTATGATGATGTTGATTTCAAATTGGATAAATGTATAATTAAAATTGGTCAATGTCATGGTTGGAATGGTGTATTAATTTGATAAGTCTAAAAAATTTAATGTAAAGGCGACTACTGACATTAGGCATCACTTCAAAAATGTAGATCATGGATACACCTTCTCTTCTAAAAATATATCTAAACTAATTCCCTAATTATTATTGAATATTTCAACTACCCCAATAGGGGTGAGGTTGATTAATGATTGTGATCTCTCTAATTACCTATATAAGCAGATAAATTTATCATTGTAAGAGAAGAATTTTTTTAGCATAAAAATTATTCAAAAAAATTCTTTCCATGAGACCTTTACAGCTTGATCCTTAAAACTAATGATAATTGAGTTTTTTTCTTCATGATTCTTGTATTCTATGTTTATTTTTTTGGTTGTTGATCTTTCCCTATGGATATATTTTTCCTATCATTGTTGTTCATCCCTTCACACCTCTATACAGAACTTGGAAATCATTTTTAGGTTGTATTTTATATGCAAACATGTCTACTTAGGCTTTATCTATGGATAACCTTTGTCCCTCTCAATGTTGTGTTATGTTACCTCACCTCTATATAAAACACTTATGTATTTGAAGTGTCCATTTTGGGGATTGTGTAATAGTTTCTCATTATCCATAGTTGTAGTGTGTTCTTCAAGGCCAGTAGAGGTGCTTTATCTATTATTGGTGTATCACCCTTTATTTATTTGATCACTCTCTTAACTTCTCCCTCTCTTTCCCCTCAAAATCTTAGGTTTAGATTAATAGTAGTTTTACCTTTCTACTCTTTAGGTCTACATGTTTGTCTTAAACTAATGAACCTAGAATAGAAGGAAGCCAACCTACTCCAGAGGTTCATCCTAAGGATTGAAAGGGTCCCACAACCTTAGGGATGTTCCCATTGTCTCATATAACCATTTTCTAATTTAATATGTGCAAGGTTTGAGTGATAGCACTAACCTCATGATAACATTCTACTTAAGTCCACTTAATATCCTAGAGCTCTCACTTTTCAAATATTCATATTAAACATGATTATTTTTTATCATTCATCTTACATTCATGTAGGTGACCAATTAGGTCCCTTTACTGTATTCTAAGTCTAGAGACCTTGAGAGGTAAACTCTACCCCTTATTTACAAGTCTTAAAATGACCTCATATTTCTATTTTTGACTTGAAATCTACATTGACATGTGCTTGGATGTATGGAGGATATATTGACCACTTTATTCACTCATTCTAGTGAAAAACATCTCTAAACAACATCCACACTTTGACACAGGGCTATTAGGTCTTCTTAAGTTCAATATTTGAGATGAGTACCCTGTAAAATGAACATTCATGGAATTTTAACCTCTTGGATGAATGATTTTGCATTATATTTAAGCACCATCTAAATTTTATTACTCTTTATGATCCCTTCTAACATATCTTAGATGACTAAATTAACATCTTAATCAATGACATAAACCTTATAAACATTGAATAAATGATTTTGAACCTTATACAACCTTATGAGACACTCTTATCACCCATTACATAGTAAATCTCATGACATGACCATGATGTAACACTCTTGGAGGCTTTTATGTAATTTAAAAAGAACATTTTGAACCTCCAAACAACCATAATCTCTATAAATGAACCTCAAATGATGATAAAGATGAAAAGTGACATGGTTGCTCCTAAAAATGTGAGGACTCATTCCTATAGTTAGTCCGCATGGATCTTTAGTCAAGATTAATGCTTACTTTAACCTTATAAATATACAAATTAACCACCACTATGATTTATCTCTTAGGATTTTATACGAGGGGTGAGAGATAGGTTGTTATACTTGTTCATGGCCTCCTCTTAAGAGATCCATCCCTTAAAACATTTTGATAGTCTAGTTTTTGGCAATATGATTATCATTGATGTCAAAAGGGAGATTATGGATGTTATTTATGTTTATGGATAAGTATGGTGATTTTAGGATGTGTAAATGATAATAAAATCATACTCAAAATTAACATAATAATAATCCAATAATCATATATTGATCTGAAACACTGATTATACACAAACGTTAATTCTTTTTGTTGTAGGAATAACAAATCATGGAAAACTTCAAGGGGGTTACCTCCTTTAAGAAATATCAATTAAAATATTTCTATTTAAATATCCTAAAACATCATATGCCACTTTATTTATACTATTTATTACCTACCCCACTCTTCATTCTAATACATGTTGGATTATTCACTATTCTACTATTATACTATTATACCCCTATCTAGATACATTACATTCCATTCCCTTTAAATATGTTTCACCCTCAAAACATGATAAGAAATATGAGGATGAACAAATGAATATTCAACCATACATATTAAAATAGGTTGAATACCATATAGAAGCCTATACATGCATCCTTTTTTGCTTTTGCTTCTTCATTATATGTTAGGAGGTGAACATATAGCGTGGTGAACATAAGCACTACAACTATATATTGAAGAGTAACTTGATTAATGATGATCATCACTTAAAAATGAGAGAAAGGGTTCTCAAAATAATTTTCATAATGAACTAACAGAGGATACATGTTATCCCCTTTAGCATTAATCTTGACATACATTTTTGTTGAAGTATCTAACCCCACCAAGGAATTCATTGAATTTTGGAAATCATTAGAAGGAAGAAGAAAAGAAGTTTATACCATATATATGGAAGAATCAGTAAATAGAATACCAAGATCACCCTCATCCAAGTGAAGGAGATCTTCATTCCATGTTATGCAACTATCCTCCAATTCCATCCATGTAGCTATTTCCATTTCATATTCTTCAAATATAGGAAATTAATCCACATACCATTCGCTATAGTTATGCTCCCAATATAACCATGAATTAATTTACACAACATATTTTGTGGTTATATGGAAGTGAAGCTCAATTATATCAAAATTAACATGAATATTTTTTAATGAATGCATTACTCTAGATAAAATAAAAGGTTCAATTTTTTTTGTTTTAACAAAATAGTAGTCACTAAAACTATGATAAATTTCAAAATACCAAACTAAATTAAAAAAATAAAAAATTTATATAAATATAAGACAAATATTCACAAAAATATATAAATTTTTTTGGTTTGATTTGTTATTGTTTATGAGAAATTTGAACAAGAATAATCAGATTTTTTAGGATAAAAAACAAAAATATGCACTTTTTAGATTTGCTCCATAAAACTCCCAACTATGCTTTCAATAGAAATCATGATCAAATAAATGTCCCTATAAAGTACTTTGATACAAATGAGAAGAATCATGTACTCATAATTAACACAATAATGATCTAATAATCATATATTGATCTTAAACACTGATTACACACAAACACTAAATCTTTTTATGGAAGGAACAACTCTAAATCATGGGTAACTTAGAGGGGGTTACCTTATTTAAGAAAGATCAATTAAAATATTTATTTTTCAATCCCATAAAACATCATATGCCACTTTATTTATACTATTTCTTACCTACCCCACTCTTCAATTTAATACATATTGGATTATTCACTATTCTACTATTATACTATTATACCCTTATCTAGGTACATTACATCTACATGGATCTTTACTCAAGATTGGTGCTTATTTTAACCTTATCAAGATGTAAATTCACTAACACTATGATTTCTATTTTAGGAGTTTATATGAGAGGTGAGAGAGAGGTTGTTAGACTTTCTCATGGCCTCCTCTTGAGAGATACATCCCTTAAAACATTTTGAGAATCCATTTGTTGGTAATATGATTGTCATTAATGTCAAAAGGGAGATTAGAGATGCCATTGATGTTTAGGGATAAGTATGGTTATTTTAAGATGTTCAAGGGATTATATAAGAGGTCAAGAATTATTTGAGTGATTATGTGCATGAGTGGAATTCATTTGGTTCCTCATATTGTTCATCTAGACATTTTTGGTCTATAGAGGAGAATTTGAGTATGTAGTTTTCTTGTGTCACCATTACCACATGTGGATGATTCTGGGAGAGTTGGTCATATGGTTGTGATCACATTAGTCCCTAATTTTTATGCTCCAGATTTGAATCCATGAGATGAAGCACAATTGAAGATATGGGGATGCAAAGTTGGCTACTTGGATATAAGTCACTAAGTTATAACACTTAGCCAAATTTGTAAAAGGGATAAAGACAGCCAAATAATCATGTTGATGAGGTCAACATTTACACATATAGAGATGTTAGGATAAAATGATCATATTCATTTATTGATTTTTGTTCCTAGTTTATATGCACTAAATCTTAGGTCATTTAATGTACACAAAAAAAGATATGCATAATCAATTTTGGGTTTCTAAGAATTTTGATAGTGTTTTCCCACACTTAGTCAAATTTATAGGTTGTAAGAAAATGCTAAGAAGGCATTTTTATGATGTCATATCTTGTATGTATGAAATATTCAAGAGAAAAAAGATATATATATGGATTATTCTATGTAAAATGATCTTATACACTAAATTATAGGTCATATGACTAAGTGAAACAAGAGTTATGTAAGAACAAAGTTGGCCTTTTTGGCAAGTTCTAGGCATAGTCATCTTTATGGTAGAATAATCTAAGTGAGTCTATTAATGGTGTTATATCTCACACATGTGAAGCATTCAAGAATAAATGAGCATATGGGTTTGTTCATTATCATGCCTAGTTTATATGGTTCAAATTTTAGACTAGATATATGAGTGAATCAAAAGATATGAAGGTGAAAAGTTATCTCTCCATGCACATTGAGATGGTCCCCATACTTAGACAAATCTGCACAAGGTAAAGTTAGATCAAGTCTCAAAGAGATCAAGTGCATTGGCTCTAATATTCTAGGATGAAGTGAGATGAAAATAGGAGGTCAAATTTTAAATATTGATCAATGGTTATCACTTATTCATACATTGGAGATCCAATGAAGTGTAACAAAGTAAAATTATCAAAGGGACCTCTGAGTAAATATGATAATGAAATGTATCACAATCATGGAGCCTAAATAGTAAATATAATGTATGGTTAGAATTTAATTAGTCAATCATCAATGCAAGGATGATAAGTGTCTCAATAGTGGGAATTGAAAGTAATGTGTAAAAGGCATGTGTTAATACCAAGTATCATATTCTTGAGAGTTAAGCAGAGATAATGATTGAGTTTATCATAAGATTTGATGGTGAGTGGGTGATCATGCAAATGATATCCAATGGAGTGAGTGGACTTAATGGGATGAAGTGATTGAGGTATATCAGAATAGTGTTGAGTTAAATATCAAGAAATTTTGACAAGATCGATGGAGCATAAGCATTCCAAAGACTTAAGAAGCAGTGAGATGGGATAAAGAGCTTGATGTTTATCTTTAAGATAGAAGTAAACATCATGGTAATTTGAAGATATAATGGCACATGGGATCTCAGATCAAATGATCTAATGGATGCACTTTAAACTTGAAGATTTAAAGTTTAGAAGTGTACAAGGATCTAATATAGCACATGATCCTATCAAATATTGATCGAATAAATGTGTTTTAATGATAATCAAATTGAATGTGGATCATAAGATCATGGCACCAAAGTTAATATCAAAGGTCAAGACTTAAATTTATGATCATGCTAATGGTTAAGCATTAGAACATGTAGGAAATTATAGTTTAACTATAAATTATGATACAAACAACAATATTGATTGAAGTGATTGATCAAATTTATGTAATAAGGTATGTGCATCAAGACTAGAGCCTGATATTTGTTAAATATAATAAAATACCAAGAATCATGACAATGGTGCATGAGTTCAAGAGATGGGAAACTTACAGTTCAAGAAATAATAAATTGAGTCTAAAATAGAGTGTGATGTGTTAGCAAAGTAGTGTGAGCACATAGAAGATATGGAACCCTAGATCAAATTATTATATATAAAACATTTAGGATAATATTAGAGGTTGATGTTACCAAATTTGAAGCTATTGATTATGTCGAATAGAAAACATAGAGACACAGAAATAGAGGGGAAAAGAGGAAAAGAAGAGGTTGTAAAAAGAGAGATGAAATGTGTCAAATAGATACATATATATACACACACACACAGAGGGGTAGAGAGGAAGAAAGGCACATAGAGATAATGTGTAGAGAATAAATAGTTATAAATTAGATTTATAATAGAGATCTAGAGTTGGATTCATTTATGATTCTATTTTGTAAATTATAGTTGTAGATCCATAGATATCTGATTGGTTGGTACCATCAAACAAGCTTAGTTGGTACTCAATTAGGGGATTGATGTCTCCTTAGGGTTGGTTCCCTTAAATGTGTAATTAGTGAGGTTAAGCTAAGTTAGTGCTTCCTTAGAGTGGGTGTTATTAAATTAGGGTATTTGTGTCTCTTTAGGGTTGGTGCTCTTAAATGTGTAACAATGAGATTTTGCCAGTGAGACTTTGACTATGAGACTGGATTAGAATAGTAGATTCTAGTAGTTATTCTCACCATGGTTTTTTCCATAATTGGTTTTCCATGTATACATATGGTGTCATGTGGATCTGTGTGTGTGTGATCTTTACATATTTATTTTAATCTTCATATGGTTTTCAAACTATTTTAAAAGGTATTAGAAAATGACTATGTTAATCAATATATTGATTCACCCCCCTCTCAATATATAGTTATGTTCTAATAATTGGTATCAGATCCCTAATTCCTTTTAAGAATATTAATCATCTCATGTAAATCTTGAAAGGTGAACACAAATGGATATTAAATAAGGTTCTTCCTAAAACAAAATACCTCTATTTGATTGAAAAAACTATGCATTTTAGACTATTATAATGGAATCATATATATATATATATATATTCTTTAGGATTTGATATATGGATGTCTGTTATGAATGGATATATAGCTCCTACTAGAAATACTACTAATTAAGATGCCAAGAAAGCATTTGAGAGAAATGCCAAGGCTAAGAATGTTATTTTATGTGGTTAATCTAATTTAGAGTTTATCAAAGTGATGCATTGTCAAAATGCATAAGATATCTGGAACAAACTAAAGAGCATATATGAAGGAGATGACAAGGTAAAGCAGGCCAAGATATAAACATACAAAGGCAAGTTTGAAACCCTTAAAATGAATGAGGAATAAAAAATTGTAGACTATCTCATCAGAGTGGATGAAATAGTCAATGTAATTAGAGGCCTTAGAGAAGAGATGAAATAATTAGTCATTATCAAAAAGGTCCTAAGATCTATGCCATCAAGTTATGACTCTAAAATATCTATAATAGAGGAATTAATAGATATGGATAAACTCACTATTGACGAATTACAGGAAACCTTCACTACCTGTGAGATGAGAATGGGAGAAGCAGATACTTCCAAGAGAGAAGCTTCATTCAAATCATCCAAGAAAGCAAGAGTAAAATCATTTCATATAAATTTAAGGACACTGATGAAGAAGAATCTAAATTTATTAAAAGATTGAAAAGAGGATCTAGAGAGTAAAAATTTAATTTACCCTTCAAATGTTTTAATTATGGTAAAGTAGGACATTTTTCAGTTAAATGCCCTTATGACAAAAAGGATAATTTTGAGCAAGAAGAGGATGGAAAAAGGATGAAGCCCCACTATTCCAAAAGGAAGAACTTTTTTAAAAATAATAAAAGTTTGTATATAAGAGAAGATAGTGGAAGAGTGATAACTCAAATGATATCCATGATTGTGTTTTTATGGTTGAGGGAAATGAATCCCTATTCATGGCATTAAGATTAGATTATATGATTCAATATCAAGAAGAAATTGAAGACTCAAATGAAAAAGAGGAAGAATTGGACCTAGAGTGTGAACTCATCTATGCTCTAGATGAGATTGACATTATAAGAAAAGAGAGCTTAAGGTAGAAGAATCTTGGATAATTTTTTTTTTAAAAACTATCCAAAAGTTTTGAAATATCTAATGAAATGCTAGTAAGCCTTAAGACTTAGGTTGAAGAGGTTGAAAGAATAGAATATATAGTAAAAAATGAACTAAAATTCAAATCTAATGAGTGTATGAGGCTACAGGTAGAGATAGTGGCTTTAATAAAATATCTTAAAAAGGATAAAGAACAAATAGACAAAGGTTTGAAGCTAAAAGGAGGATCAGATATTTTGATGAATTGATCAAATCTCAAAATCCATCAAAAGGGAAATATAATCTAGGTTATGAAAAGGGGAAAATTCCCATAACCAGTACATCTACTAAGTTATATGATAATTTTAAAGTAGAAGGATCAGAAGAAAATAAAAGGAATGTCTCCAGAGATACATAAACAAATAATAATATTGTTGATGAGAAGGTTAAAGGAGAAAAAAGTTTAAAGAAAGGAAAAAGAACAATAAGTCCATCTCTACAAACTCAAGGAAGATGCAGAAGATAAAGGTAACTAATGAGATGGTTACAAAAGAGTGAGAGACTTGAATAAGCCAAATTTAAGAACTCCCCATCCTACACAAAGAAAATCTATGACCATGTATTCCTCATTTTTTATGGTTATTGTTATATATGTAATTAGTTTGGTCATAAGGCTAGTGAATGTAGAGTATTATTTAAAAGGAGAACAAGATTTGTAAGCCAAAATTCATTTTCCCCCTTGATAGATACAAATGTAATATGTTATAATTAAAACAATTTTGGTCACATACCTAAATAATGTAGAACATGCTTTGTAAGATAAAAATTACAAAGTAAGAAGAAAGGCATGCCTCTTAATGTGAACAAAGGTTCACAAGTCTCTCAAAAAGGGGAAAATAGGAAATTTAAGAAGCCCAATCATGTATGAAAAGTGAAATAGCAAGCTATTATGGAGAATGCTACAGAGGTTGAAGAATGTCAAGATCTCTCAATGTCTGCTCATGTTGAGAATGGGAATACTAAGCTCAAGGAGAAAACCAAGGTGTTGGTTGAGTATAATTCTAAGGTATGTATAGATTAAATTGAACATCCTCCTATTACTGAGTAATTTTCATACATAAAACATCAATCTTCTATGCCTAGTGATGAGATTTTGAGCTGTAAGGAAAATTTATCAGATGAATAAGTATGTCATGAATCTATGTTGTCTCCATGTATTATTAATATAATTATAAAATAAAAAGAGAAAATTATATTGGATGAGCATGTCACTTCTCTTAATCCTAAGAAGAAGAAGAAGAAGAAGAAGAAGAACAAGAACAAGAACAAGAACCAGAACAAGAATAAGAACAAGAAGTACAAGATGACCAAGGAGGAGAATAAATATGAAGAGTTATGGAAAAATCCTGGTTTCAAACTATTATAAGACATAATGGAGTATAAGGTGTCTCTATCTATGCTTCTTAAGAGACTCCTTTTAGTGAAGAAGCAAGTGATGTTTTGGTATTACTTTGTATGTAGTGTATTTAGAGATATAATGAGTATTTCAATGTGATATAATTATATTGGATAACATCTCATATATATGTTTGTAGGTTTAGTTGGAATAATGTTTCTAATGTAAGAAACCCTTGACATGGTGTATCTTGTGTTGTATAATGAATTGGGTCACCAAACTTAGTGAACATATGTAAAATGATGATATACATATGAAAAATGATGTTATGGTGTGTTCTAAAAAGTCCCTTGGTACAAATATGGAGCATAGAGTTAGGGGGAGATAACTCAGATATAATGAATGGATTAAGAAGCCATGCATAGTGTAAGGGGGAGCTAGATTGTTCAGTCTATCATGATTAGGAAGGATTAGAGTAGAGGAGCTTTATAATTATTTAGGTCTTAAGATTAAAAGACTATATAGTTGAGACTGAGAAAGCAATATATTAATCCTATATGGTAGTACCTACATCACATCACTAGCTACTAGTGATAGAGCATAAGTCTAAGAGGAGGATCATAAAAGATTTATTAAATCTTGGAAGAAGAAGAGAAAAGGCAACTCAGGTATGCATACTTTTGAAAAAATTAATGAGTTAACGGTTGTAGATTCTTAAACAAACTCATTTATATGATAAAATAGGGAGAAACATTTGGACATATAGTCAAAAATATTCCCATTTCCATTGATGTCAAAGGGGAAGAAAAAGAGTAAATACTCTTTGTAAAAGTTTGGAGAAAAAGTGTAAATGTCAAAGAAGAAGTAGATCAAGTGTCCAAGTTGAGTATTAAGTAAATGTGCCATTACCTAAGGGGGATCAAATTTGGTATGAACAACTTTATTTCATGCTCATTAAAAGCCAATGCAAGCAATGTCAGAGGAGTAGAATATTAGAAGATTAAAGAATTTAGTTTGCCATCAATTAAAAAGGGGGTTAATGTTAGAAATATAATTATTATTGATGTCAAAAGGGAGATCAAGGATTCCATTGATGTCAAAAGGGAGATCAAGGATGCCATTGATGTCAAAAGGGAGATTATGGATGTCATTGATGTTTAGAGCTGAGTATGGTGATTTAAGGATGTACAAAGGATCCTATCAGATGTCAAAGATGATTAGAGTGCTTATGTGCATGAGTGGAATTCATATGATACTTAATATATTTCATCTAAACATTTTGGGTCTATAGAATAAAATTTAAGTAGGTAGCTTGCTTACATCACCATTGCCATATGTGGATGAGTTTGGGTAAGTTGGTCATATGGTTATGATCAAATTAGTCCCTAATTGTTATGCACCATATTTGAAGCCATGAGATGAACCATAGTTGAAGATATGGGGATGAAAATATGGCTGCTTGGATAGAATTAACTAAGTTCCAACACTTATCCAAATTTGTAGAAGGGATAAAGAGAACCAAGTAAGCATGTTTATGAGGTTAGCATTCGCACACATGGAGATGTCAAGACAAAATTATCATATGGTTTATTTATTTTTGTGCCAAGTTTATAAATTATAAATTTTAGGTCACACAATATGGCACAACAAAAGATATCTATGAGAAAATTTGGGCTTCCAAGAATTTTGATAGTGTTTTCCCACACTTGGTAAAATTTATAGCTTGCAAGAAAAAGCTAAGAAGGAATTTTTATGATGTCATATATTGCATGTATGAAGGATTAAAGATAAAATGGATATATGGATGGAATACCCTATGTAATATTATCTTATTCATTAAATTACAAGCCATGAACTAAGTGTAACAAGAGTTATGCAAGAACAATGTTTGCCTTCTAGGCAAGTTCTAGGTATAACTAGCTCTATGGAAAAATAATCTAAGTGATCAAATTAATATAATTATATATTTCATATATAAATTATTTTAGAATAAATGATCATATTATTTTATTCATTATCATTCCTAGTTTATATGGTTTGAATTTCAGACTAGGTAGATGACCAAAGCAAAAAATATGAAGGTACAAAGTTATCCCTCTAGGCATACTGAGATGGTCCCCATACTTAGACAAATATGCACAAGGTAAATTTTGAGAAATTATCAAAGAGATAAATAAAGTGAATTGGATCCAAGATATGAGGATGAATAAATATGAAGATAGGTGGTCAAATTTTAAAGCTTGATTAATGATTAGCACTTATTTGTACATTAGAAATCCCATGAAGCATAGAAAATTCAACTTGTCAAAGGGGAATCTAAGTAAATACACTAGTGATAAGTGTCACAATCATAGAGATTGAAAAATAAATATATAATGTGGTTTAAAGTCAATTATTCAACAATGAATGTGATGATGACAAGTGTCTAAATATTGGGAAATGAAAGTAATGTGCAGAAGGCAAGTGCTAATGTCAAGTGTCACATTCTTGTGAGATAAGCAAAGATAATGATCAAGATTTTTATAATATATGATGATGAGTAGGTGATCATACAAAGGAGATACAATAGGGTGTGTGGACTCAATAGGATAAAGTGTATGAGGTTTATCAACATAATGGAAAGTTAAAGACTAAGAAAGATTGAGAAGATTGATAAAGTGTAAGAATCTCAAAGACTCTAGAAGTAGTGAGATGAGATAAATAGCTTGACATTTAAAATCAAGAAAGAAGTAAAGATTTTTCTAGTTTTAAGATTTAATGACACGTGAGAGATCCGATAAAATGATCTAATAAATGAATTTTAAACTTGAAGGGTTAAAGATCAAAAGCATATAAGGATCCAACAGAGCATGTGAGCATGCAGAGTTTGATCGAATGGACACATTTTAAAGATGATCAAATTGAATGTGGATCATTAAATCATGGTGCCAAAGTTACGACCAAAGTTAAAGTTTTAAAGTTATGATCATGTTAATGGTCAAGCATTAGAACATGTAGTAACTTACAGTTTAGCCATAAATTATGATACAGATAACAAGATTGATTGTAGTGATCGATCAAATTTATGTAACAAGGCATGTGCATTAAGAATAGAGCCTGATATTTGCTAAATATGGTAAAATACCAAGAATCATGATAGTGATGCATGATTTTAAGATGTGGGAAACTTACAGTTTGAGAGATAATGAATTGAGTCTAGAATAAAGTGTGATGTGTTAGCAAACTAGTGTGAACATAGAGAAGACATAGAACCATAGGTAAAATTATTATATATATGACATCTAGGATACTATCAAAGGTTTATATTACTAAAGTTGAATCTACTAATTATGTCAAATTGAAAACATAAAGACATATAACTAGAGGGGTAGAGAGGAAAAGAAGAGGTTGTATAAAGAGATATGAAGTGTGTCAAATAGATACATATATAGACATAGAGAGAGGGGTAGAGAGGAAGAAAGGAACATAGATATAATGTGTAGAGAATCCGTAGTTATAGATTATACTTGTAATAGAGAGTTAGAATTGGATTCATTTATGAATCTATTTTGTGAATTGGAGTTGTAGATCCATAGATATCTAATTGGTTAGTGCCATAAAATAAGTTGAGTTGGTGCTCAGTTAGGGGATTGGTGTCTCCTTAAGGTTAGTGCCCTTAAATGTGTAACCAGTGAGGTTAAGATAAGTTGGTGCTTAGTTAGGGAGTTGGTGATTCCTTAGAGTGGGTTCTCTTAAATAAGGGGATTGGTATCTCCTTAGGGTTGGTACCCTTAAATGTGTAACCAATGAGGTTTTGATAATGAGGATTTGACTATGAGGTTAGATTAGAATAATATATTTTGTCATCTATTTTCATCATGGTTTTCCCTATTGGGTTTTCCACGTATACATATGGTGTCATGTGAATGTTTATGTGTGCGATATTTGAATATTTATTTTAATAGGCATATGCTTTTTAATTTATTTTAAAATGTATTAAAAAAGGACAAAGTTAATCAATATACTAATTCACCCCCCTCTTAGTATATAGTTGTGTTCCAACACAATTTTAATATAGACCTACTTATCACTTACTACCATAATCTTTAAAACTTTGTTTTATCTTTGAAAACATGTTTGTAAGTCTTCAAAGAGGACTAAAGACTCACTGATTGAATCTAGAAAATTAAAAAGTATACAAATCCCCACCAAAACCTAGGCTATTATGTCCTAAATCTTGGATAATCTTTATTCCTACCTAAAACCTCATTGAAAGTTCTTACTAGACTTTGTAAAACCCTAGAAACATTGTTTCGGAAACCTTCAGGTAGGAATACATACTCATTGATTTAGTTTAGACTACCTAAGTATGAGTGTAAACTATAGGTGATCACCATTATATGTGTTTTTTAGGTTCATATCATCACTGAGAATCTATTGTTATATAGCCTCAAGGAGGTTTAGAATATTTTTGAGACCTCACCAACACTTTGCAACTATTGGAAACCCTGAAGTTTCAAGAATCCCACTGTTATCAACCAAAACATTTCTCCAAAAGAAGTTTCCTTACCTCCTAATGGCTCACATTTGAAAATTAAGTTTTTAAAAACATTTATGGTGGATTAATAAATCTCTTAGATCCTATCTAATATCATTATAGTTTCCAATGAGCTCAAAAGTGAAGATATTGAGGTGAACCTAAACCCTTGTCTATATGGATGAGACACTATGAGTCCTTCACCTTATTAGTGATTGTTAATAATTGAGGAGGAACTAATATGAGGAATAATTCCATAAAATGGAAGACAAATAGGGTCCCCTACTTTTCCCAAAATCTTAGGTCTTCATTTTCTCTCTCATATCCATGTGATTCATAAACCTCACTAGCTCTTCTAAGTTGCTAAGGAGCTTAATGGAAGAAAGGGATCAGTTTTTGACATTTTATGAAATAAAACTCCCTCAAAATCATGGATATAGGCTTTAGAGGAATAAAGGAATCCATGTATGTGCCTAAACATGATATTTTTCTAACACACCTATATGGACTACCTGAAAACCCTCTCTTTTTGCTATGAAGATTGTCTATTCTACTTGAAAACTAATGGATATGATATGTTATGTGTCTCTAATGTTATTAAATGCCTGTATGGACATGTATGATGTGTCCATATTTTTTTATATCATACACTTGTTTTCTTTCAAAACCTTCTTTACACATTATAAAATGGATTAAAAAACATTGTAAAATGGGGTGTAAGGTTATAAATGAATATTTCTACCTTTTTTTAGCTTTTGTACAGACTATAGGAGGAGTGTGATGATTTAGACACTACATTACGTGTCTCAACATGACCCCTTAGACCAATTTACACTCTTGCAACCA